>CACSLK010027837.1:11580070-11591481 GCA_902706635.1 Striga hermonthica | reverse complement strand
TTTTTTTTTTTTTTTTGCAGTTTAAAAATTTAATTAGTATTGAAAAAAAAACTTCAGTATATATAAATATATTATATATGCATCAGTGTTGAGAATTATAAATTAGGACCTAATAAAATATTTAATCACAAGTGCCAGAAGCACACTAATAATGAAGGTAAGTATATGACTAACAAAAGGGCGAACAGATCTGATAATAAAAAAATTATAGGTCCACTTTACTTATCTTAAACTCGATTAGGATATTATAATTAATTTTTATCTTTTTATTCTCATTTTTACATAATAATAATATTTAGTGATTTTGGATTTTGTTAATATTTTAATAAATTGACAAAAGAAAAAGGAAAAAAAAAAATTGATTTTAATTATTTTTGTATTTTTCAATTAGAAGAGGTTTTTTTTTTTTCGAACGATAGGATATATTAATCAAACACACAAGTACAAACTAGAAACAGCGAATCCGCTGAGAAACCAGCCAACCAGCTGAACCTAGTAGAGAGAGCTACACACAGTGTAGTCTAGAATCTACCAGCGCAACACAAGAACAACACACAACACCACAAACTCCTACTAGAGGAGAAGGAAACTCCCACAAGAGGAGAAGCTCCCAACCGGGAGAACCAAAAAACCACAAACTACAACAAACTCCCACAAGAGGAGAAGCTCCCAAATGGGAGAACCGAAAAAAACCAAACTACAAAAACCTACCACAACACAACAACCAACAAAAACAACACATAAAACAAGCTAGACTAAGAAGGTCTACGCCCTCCCCACCGGACACCAACCACAGCTCCAACACAACCGAACAAACATCAGACGCAAATCCGGGAAGAAACCACAAAACCAACAGGCCACACCGAACAACGATATGAAGCCTCCTCCCTGACTCGCAACTCATCCGAGGTCAGTCCACAACCACAACCCCCCCACGCCAACTCCGGGGCCGATTGACAAGCAGCCACAGCCGCCGGAGGTCCCCACCTACCCAGCAACAGAGGAGGTCGGGAAAGGGGCAGATCAAGGCCGGACCACCACCACAAGCCTCCAAGGACACTCGCGGCAGCCGTCGGCCACCGCGTCTGGCGTCTCCCGCCTTGAGCTCTCCCGCCATGGCGCTTCGGCAGCAAAAGCGGAACCATGACGGGGAGGGAAGAGCGAGCAACCACCACACCCGGGCTGACGAACCTTGCCTGAGCCCGATGCTCGCCAATCGTGCTATAACTGGGTCCGCCGGAAGGGAGGCTCGCCCGAGGAGGAAAGAACCTAGGTCACGGCGGAAGGGAAATGGGGGTTTTCAATTTTTTAGAGAGAATTTTTTTTTTTGCACGCCACTCTAATTAGAAGAGGTTGACCAAAGGAAAAAAAAAAAAAAAAAAAAAAAAGTGATTATGAAAATTTTCAAGAAATTTGACAAAAAGGAAAAGGAAAAGGTGCATGAAAAGATTGATTTGCCTTTTATATTAGGCTATTAATTGTACATGATGCTTTTTAAAAATATTTTATATTTCTATTCAAAATTTCAGACTTTAAAAAATAACATAAATAAAAATATCTTTTTTTCTTACACTTACATATTTTTATTAAGAATGATTAATTATTAACAATTTGTTTTTTTAAAAAAAAAATATATTCTCATATTAAGTTTATAATTTTTTTTATCTATTTCATAAGTATTTCTCATTTGTTAATGATTTATTCTCTTTACATCTATTACATATGTTATGTTGAATAAATAAATTAAATATATCTATTTCAACTGTTATAATTTTGTATATACTATAATTTTTAAAAATCCCCCTTATATCCCCTTCATCATATATTAATACAGAATGCGCTGAGCCTACGTGGCTGTTTCTGGTGCTTCGAAATCCTATGTGGCAAAATTACATGCTTCGTTATTAGGCTTGGGTAACTTTTAATTTAATTCCAAACAAAAAATAATTAGGTTCGGATTACCATAAATATGTTGATTATTTATGGTCATGTTACATGTATTAATTGTATTTTAATATCATTTCTTATTATAACTATTGAATTGTATATATATTTTAAAAGTTAATAACTTTTGTATTTTTTTATCAGTTTTACATATGTAATATATCAAATTAATCTTCTTTTGATGAGTTTCGATTTAGCATCCATATTGTATGTATAAAAAAATAATTTATATTTATCTTTATAACAATAATAAAATTATTTTTAATATTAATTAGAAAAATATAATTATTTATCAACTAATATATTTATATTTCAAGTAGTTATATGATATAAGTTATAACAACTAATATAATATAACACATGTAAGTCATAAGTAACACATATCATTCTAAAATATATAGTAATATATTTTTTTTTTTGTAAAAAAGTATACTTTATTTAATTTAGTTTTCTCATTAATTTTAAAATTTAAAAATAATTTTTTAACAAGCACTCGTATAATACACGGGTGTTGTACTAGTTATCAAATATTGCAATGGAAATCTACGCATATTCTTCTCTATTTTTTAAAACAATGTATATTATTTATGTTTTCGCTTAAGATAAAAAAAAAAAAAAAAAAAAAAAAAAAAAAAAAAAAAAAAAAAAAAAACTTCAGTCTTTCGTCTGGATATACATTACTTGCTGCTGGACTAAAAAGAAAAAGTTTTCTTCACATATCTATCTGTATATAAATATAGTCCCGATACCATCTCTTCGGATGTTTTAGTCGTTGGAATGATGCAACGGCTTAAACACTCAGACGGTGGTATGTTACCGTAACGGGACCAGCATAAAAAAAAAGTGATAATGGTGCTTTATAGCACTTTTATAAAATAAAAAATGAAATCTAGCCATGTTTTTCAAAAAATCAAAATCTAGCCATTTTGGCTTGCAAAAGTACATAATTGCCCTTAAAACCATTTTTTCTTATGTCAAAAGCTTTAAATAACCATTACTTTTTATAAAAAATGAAATCTAACCATTTTATAAAAATAAAAGTGTTATTGCCCTTTTATAGCACTTAACCAAAAACAAAAATCATCAAGAATAAGCTAAAAAAGCTCAAATTTCAAATATTTGAGAAATGAGTAGAATAAATAATACTCCTCTTTGGGAAAATATTGAAAAAATCCGAAATAATCAAGAATTAATTCTTGAAAGACTTGAAAAAACGAGCAGAAATATCGAATTTCTTGATACTTTACTATCAGAAATTATTGATATCGCAGCAAAAGCTGACAAAATTATTGAGAATATCAATAGAATAAACGTAAATAGGTTAGAAGAAACTTTAATAAAATTAGACGAGAAAATTCCAAAAATTGAACCATTAATGGAACATTTAAGTAAAGTAATTTTACTTGTAAATCAAATTGGAAAAGAATTAGGATTAAATGTCTAAAAGTCCTGACGTAGGAAATGTACAACAAATACTAACAATAGTTAGTGAAATAAAAGAAGTTGTTCTAAGAATAGAGCAAAATATACAACAGTCTGAGTCTAATAACCAAGACAATAAATTATTAGAAATAGAAAGAGTTTTAAGAAACATTAAAGAAAAGAAGTCTATACCAACATATAGACCACCGAATGAATGGGATCTTAGTAATCTATTTAAAAATGGAAGAAAAAGATTACCTGGAGAAAAATGAACATTGACACTGATTCTATTCAAAGTGAAACTGATATTCAGTCTCTATTAGACAAATATCAGAATATATTATCCTTAAAAGAATTCGTTGGAAATTACAGCGACTCTAGTTCAGAAAGTGAAAATCTAGAACCAAAAGATCGTATAAATGTTAAAATTGAAGAAGATCTTAAGGATATTCCTCCAGGACCAAGCAATTATAAAGACACTCATGAGTATATGACTCCTGAAGAATACATAAACGATGAGTTCTATAATCCAAATGCAGATAGGTATTTTGATGTATCTGATGAAGAAAAAACATTCCCTGAAATAAATATTCCAGGAATAATGAATATGAATAGAAGTAAGACAAAACATTACAAGAAAAATAAAACAAAGAATTATATTCCGAAGGAATTTATTCCTAAAGATAATTCTAATAGCCATAGTGATAACATACTCAATCTAGATTGTTTGACAAAACCAGTTGAAACAATAAAAGGTTGGTATAATTATATGTTAGTAATAATACAAACTAATAGAGAAGCGTTTGAAGATCTAAGAACATTAAAAACATATTTAGAACTTCATATGAAGGGAAATGTTAGAAACTGGTGGGATTCAAACCCATATGTTCCAAGCCTTGATGCTCTTTGGAATAAACCGGAAGATAACATAGAGTATCTAAATGCTTTGGCTAAACTACTAGTTAATGAGTTTGTAGGAGTCAGAGAATTAGATAACACAAATGTAGTGTTAGAAGAGAGACAGAAAAAAGCAAAGTTCATACTTGACAATATTCAAATATGTGATATTTGTTATTGGAAAAATTTTACATGTGAATATGAAAAATGGTATTACTTGTTGAAACAAGAAGATAGACTAGCATATGCTGAAAAATACTTCAATAAGCTGCCACCACTGTGGGCTTTTGAAATGAACAAAAAATGGTCTAATAAACCTGATCATATTACAGAAGGTTTTGCAGGAAGAGTAAATCTTCTTAAAGAAACCATAGAAGATAGATGTAAAGATACCCAATTACGAGGGACTCTTGTATACTATCAAAACAAACCATGTTGTGATCCTCAATTATTAGAAATACCCAATAAATGGGGTTGTAGAACTAAAAAAGAGAGGCATTCTAGGAAACTAAAATACCAGAAGTTTAAAAAGTATAAAAGGTATATTCCTAAATATAGGAAATACAAAAAAGAGAATCATAAAATGAACAAACCCAGATATAGAAGAAGAATTCAAAGAAAAGAAAAATATTGCCCAAAGGGAAAAACTAACTGTAAATGTTGGTTATGTCAGGAAGAAGGTCATTATGCAAATGAATGTCCTAAAAGAAAAGAAAGTAAAGATAAAGTTAAAATGCTTTATACAATGCAAAAATTCAACTTTGAACCAATTGAATCTGAAAATGAGTTTAATGATTCAGAATATGAATTAAAATTTGAATAGAATATAAACAATTCTATTCCAAACCAAACTCTGACTGGGAAAGTTGCACTGATGATAGTTCTGACGAATGGAACAATTGTTAAATATAACTAACCCTAGTAGCACCTATATCAAGGTGGGTTTTAAATTCACTGGATATAAACTATATCATCTTCATGGATATATAAATACAGGTGCAAGCATTTGTGCTGCACATCCTTTTGTACTACCCATTGAAAAATGGGAAAATGCTAAACAAAAAATAACTGCACGAGTTGCAAATAAACAAGTAATTACTTTAGAAAAAGTGGCTTATAATGTTACATTTTTAATAGCAGGAGAAAAATTTATAGTTCCTACTATATACCAACAAGATACGGGAGTAGACCTTTTAATAGGTAATAACTTCTTAAAATTATACAGACCATTTGTCCAGGAAATAAATTATATACTGTTACATTTAAATGAAATACCAGTTTATATAACTATAGTGCAGAAAGCTTATAGCTTTGCATCTAAAGAATTCATGAAAAATAACTCCAAACTACGAAAACGTGGTGAGGTTACTGAAATAAAAAAGAAAAATATTGCAATAACAAGTGAAACTAGAAATCCAGAAAGAATTTTTATTCGAACCATGCAATGTAAAAGAATAATGGATACCTTAATATTTAAACATCAAATGTTTTATATATTGTCTTTAGGAGACTGTCAAAGAGCATTAAATAAAATAACGAGTGAAAATCCGTTAGATAAAATGCTTAATAAAAGCATAAAAAATCCAGCTTTACATGCTGAAATAAAATTAATTGACCCTTTAAAGGTTATAAGAGTTAAACCAATGTGCTATACTCCTCGAGATAGAGAAGAGTTTAACATACAGATTGAAGAATTAATAAAAATGAATTTAATTCGGCCTAGTAAATCTCCACATAGTAGTCCAGCCTTTCTAGTAGAAAATGAAGCTGAAAAACGAAGACAAAAAAGACGTATGGTCATTAACTATAAAAAATTAAATGATAATACAGAAATGGATGGGTATTTTTTACCTAAGAAAGAAGAGTTATTTCATTTAATTAAAAATATGAAATGGTTTAGTACGTTCGACTGTAAGAGTGGATTCTGGCAAGTCCCTCTGAAAGAAGAAAGTAGAAAGTTAACAGCATTCAGTTGCCCAAATGGACAGTTCGAATGGAACGTTGTTCCTTTCGGGTTAAAACAAGCTCCTGGATTATTCCAAAGGAGAATTGACAATGCTCTATGTTTAAAAGACCCGAGCAAAGAATTTAGTAAAATTTGCACAGTATATGTTGATGATATAATTGTCTTCAGCAAAACCGAACAAGAACATTATAAACATGTTATACAAGTATTAGAACAATGTCTTAAAAAGGGAATAATTCTCTCTGAGAAAAAGGCTAAAATTGCTCAAACTAAGATTAATTTCTTAGGACTTGAAATTGAAAATGGAAGTCTAACTATGCAACCGCATATCATGACAAAAATTTCTGAATTTCCCTCAGAAATAGGAAATAAAAAGCAACTACAAAGATTTCTTGGAATCTTAAACTATGTAGAAGGCTACATAGCCAATCTAGCAGCAATACGTAAGCCTTTACAAGCAAAATTGAAAAAGGATGTCATTTTTACTTGGACTCCAAGTGATACAACATACGTAGAAAAAATAAAGAAAAAACTCAAAATTCTACCCACGTTATATCATCCTCAAGAAAATGATAAAATGATTTTGGAAACGGATGCCTCCGACTATTACTGGAGTGCAGTCTTAAAAGCAAAACCAACAGACTCTACTGAAGAAAAATTGTGTAGATATACTTCAGGAACTTTTAAAGATGCTGAAAAGAATTATCATAGTAATGAAAAAGAATGGCTAGCAGTCTTACGTGGCATTCAAAAATTCAAAATATATCTTATCTCTAATAAGTTCTTAGTAAGAACTGATAATAAAAATTTCAGTTATTTTATTAGAAACGAATTTAAAGGAGACTACAAACAAGGTAGATTGATTAGGTGGCAATTACACCTAAAACACTATCAATTCGATGTTGAACACATAAAAGGTGATAAAAATTATCTTGCTGATTGTCTAACAAGGGAATTTGCAGGTATTTGATTGAAGAAGCAGTTACTCGAACAAGATCATCAAAAAATTGCAAAATCAAAAGCAAAAAGGACCAGAATGGATCTTCAAGTTGAAGAACTCAAATTGGAAATCATGCAAAAGGAACATGAATTGGAAATCTTAAAACAGAAATTGAAGATAATACAGTTGAAAAATCAGACAGAGAAGGGAAGACTCTCAGAGTCTGATAGCAAAAGCGAAGCCAAAACCACAACCGAATACAAAGATGCTTTGGTCAAAGATCAACAGACCCAATCAACCTTTATCGAAGATGAAAGGGCACCTAATTGGTACACGGTACACACCGGACCAAAAATTGGAGTCTATAATAGCTTTGAGAAAATAAAAGATTTGCCACCTGAATACTATCATACGGCAAAAACTGAATTTGAAGCAAGAATGATCTTTGAAAAGCTAAAAAGCAGAATCACTGAGAGAGTACCAATATATCGTAACACTGGTATTCCTAAAGAGCATCAGTTGAAAAATCCATTCATAAAATTTGATGAATTCAAAATACAACAACTGGATAGTAAGTTAATCAAAACTACTATAACCAAAGAAGAATGGCTCACGTTATATGAAGAAGTAAACGCGAGTACAAGTGAACAAGGATACATTCCTATAAGCAGAAATCAACAGATCAAAGCCATTCTGCTACCAGGAGTTGCACCTGAAATAACAAGAGACTTGTTCCTAGGAGGATTCATAGATACCCTCTACCCAGAGAACAGTTTAAAAGAGTTGTCATATTTTCCAAAAATCAAACGAGCGATCGCTTTGTACATGGAAAAATGCCGAATTCGTGAAAACAACAAATCGATCTTTGTCAAGATCTGGAGTTCAATACCAGACTGGAACTAAGAAGAACAATATCCAGCATACCATTATATTCATGTGGGGGTATCTGAAGAAGTAAAACTACCAGTACCACTGGTACAAGAAAAACCTCCATTGACAGAGGAAGAGCTGAAATTAGAAAGAGCAGATAGAATTTATTTTATCTTAAAAACCGTAGAAAAAATAAATTCATCAAGCCAAGTTAAAGTAAATTATTGCAGCCCGAATATACTTCTGGTTAGCAATTTCAATAAGAAAATTGACAAACAAGACTTGGCCATAGTCCAGAATTGGCAGGACAATCTTATTCTTAAGATCCATGCCACAGAAGCAACAAAGCAAATGGTGCAGTCGATTGTTCTTACAGTCAATGAAGAGAAAGAAAAGCATCAAAAGAAGAAGAAGAAGGTTGCCGACACTAACGACAAAAGGGAGTCTGGCAAGCAAAAAGAAAAACGAGTGGAGGACCCTACCATTTTGGAGAACAACTCAAACAAGTCGGAGGACCCTACCATTTTGGAGAACAACTCAAACAAGACATCTGCCTCAGAAGAAGACTTGCCAGCCATTGCCATGTGATCCTTGATAATTGAAGACCCTACCACTATGTAATGTAATAATGTAGCAAGTCATGCCATAAGTGTAGTCCCTACCACTAAGAAATAATGTAGCAGACAAACTCATGTGGAGAGTTTCTGCTTTTTCTTTCCCTTTTTTCATAATGCGTTTGGTGAGACGGCAACTTGTGCCGAACCCCAATAATTCACGCATTTTAGTTTCTATATAAGGGAGTGCCATTTGAGCATGTAAGGCATCGATCCCTCATCAGATTTCTATGTTTCATTCTTTGTAAACATTTTATATTAAATAAAAGGTTGTTCTTTTCAAAAAGGTCCCGAGATTTATAAAATAGCATTAAGCATCAAACACTTAGAAGCGATTAAGCTTCAAAGGAGGATCAAACAAAAAGCTTAGGCTAAAATTCTCTGGAGATTCCTGGAGACACAATCGCTCGTCGGAGTAAGACCCACAGAGAAGGGCTGTAAGGCGACTTGGAGCACAGTGTTTGGAATTTGAGAGTAAAAGCAGGAAGCCATGGTGGACCAATCATCTCAAGCATACTAAAAGAACTCAAATCCCAGAAGAAAGGTATGAACTCAGAACTTTTTAATAATGTTTTCAATAATATTGAAAATTGCATGCAATTACCTATAAGGTTAGATAAATATGAAGAATTAAGAAAATTAGAAAATAATTTTTTAAAGATCATTAAGCTAGAAATTTTAGAGAGACTGAAAATTCTATAAAATGGTGTTCAAAGACAGACTATTAGAAATAATAGACGAAGAACAAAGGATAACTATTATAATGATATTCATTCATCACTTGTAACTAGAGAAAAAGAGTTAGCTAAAGTTATATCAAACTTAGAAAAACTCTGTATATAAATAATATACAATGCCTGCTATTTCGTGGGAATATATTTTAGAATCAACTATTCAAAAGTTGAAAATTAAGTATCGAACTTTGATTCAAACTTGCGATAAAAATCTGATTGCTTCGGATATTGAAAGAATGGCTTATAGCCTTCGACTCGTCCAAAACGAAAATCCATTACAACCCCAGAATTTGAGGTTTGTCAAAAATGGATTTATCTTGGCAGAGTCTCATCTTTCTCATGAGTATTCCTCATAAATCATAGTTTCAAATAAAATAAAAAGAGAGAACAATTTCTTTTAAAGATTGTTTTAACTTTTAAAGATGAAAGAAGAGTTTGACATTATTAACGAAAGATTAAATGCTAGTTCCATAAGTTTAGATACTTATGGTAATATAAGAAAAAATGAAATAGATTTATTTGAAAAAGCTAGAGAAGATCTTTTACAAAATCTAGAAAACCTTATATATGGAATTACACTCAAGAAAAATTATTATAAAAGGTATTCTACAAGAGATAATTACTATGGAGATTGTTTTCCAGAAATAGAAGGACAAGTTAATTATCTGAAAAGTATAAAGAAAAAATTGAAAAAACTAAGATTTAATATCTAGGAATAAGTGAAAATGATGAGTGAAAACGAAAGTGAAAATAAGTGCAAATGGTATCAGAGCCTGGTATCAGGCGAAAGTACTAAAATATTAGATTAATGGATAGAGAAGATAATCTTTTAGATTACTACACAAAGCACGAAAAATCAGGCTATTTAATTGAAGCCTTGATAGATGCTAATAAATTAGGAATAGCAGATCATGACTTAAAAAAGAATCATAACTTCAGAAATGAAGGATTGATAAAGAAATTAAATAACTTAATTTCTAGGAAAAATGAAATATTCTTTGGAATCATTTCTGGAGAAGAAGCAATAGATACAGATCAAACAGAAGGAAATGTAGTTATTCCTGTTATCTGTAAAGAACAAATTCTTTCTACATTGAAAGATATAAAAACAGAAACTAGGAATAAAATCTCTTACTTACATGTTTCTACTATACAAATGATTCTTAAATCAACTTATAGTTTAGGAATAGATTCTCCCATTACAATAAAATTAATTGATAATAGAATGATTAATTATTCTGATGCGCTAATAGCAGAAGGGAGTGGAAATTTAAAATTTGGTAAAATTAAGTTTAACTTAAACTACCAAGTTGGGATGTCCTTATTAGACAATAATTTAGATGATTCCATCACTTTGTGTTGGAACATGAAAAGAAAAATAATGAAAACTGGAAATCATCCATTTTCAGTAACATGGAGGATAAACTATGCATTGACTAACAGTCATCACAGTTTGTCATTCAAACCTCATGATAAAATTGAAATAGATGAATTGTTTTCACCTATATTACAACTAGAAGCACCTAGAAGGTCCTTTCAAGTACATAGAACTTCATCTTTTGTTAGACCTAAAATAGAATATGTTATTCCTAAACAAAATAATGAAGAAAATGAAGCAAGTTCTTCGAAAACAGAAACTTATACTGAAGTAATCATAAAACCAAATAACAATATATATAAAATTGAACAAAAGGTTCAAGAGATAAGTAAAGAATTAGGACTAAAAATATGACAAGTTCTAATAAAAGTTTTAGAAATTTTAGCTAATATATTAATAAGGGTAGAATTGTATTTTTCACCCCTAAAATGGCTATATTTCATCTTTTTAAAAAAGATGGCTGTATTTCATTTTTTACTTCAAAAAAGTGCTAAAAACCGGCGGCTCTCTTTAATTAAGTATTTAATTTTTTTATTGTACAGTTAAAAAAATGATTATAAAATTATAAAAAAATAAAATAAAATTTAATCATTAATCAAAATTATAATAGATAATCTAATTAGTAAAAATAACACATGACTACTTT
>CACSLK010027837.1:11563775-11573901 GCA_902706635.1 Striga hermonthica | reverse complement strand
AAAAAAAAAAAAAAAAAATAATAATAATAATAATAATAATAATAATAATAATAATAATAATCAAAAACTTTAATATTGTCCAAGTGAAGCCATGAAAAATGAAAAATATCCCACATCTTCTACTTCCTCTTTAGGTATAACACACCAACAGCCACTGATAAGCTAACAACAGCAACAGGGAAAACCCAGTTTTGTTTGCTCAGGTTCAGCACATTCTCGAGCCGCTCCTTAAATTCTTGCTTTTTGTGTACAATTTCGAGCTCGGGAATAGGAGGTGGCAACTGATCGAGTTCCCCAATGAAAAATTGCTCCATTTGGTCCCTTGCAGTTTTACTATGCCCGGCATCTTCAAATTCTTCTGTGGCGTCTTTTCCTTCAGATAAAACATAACGTTAAAACAAGAAAAAGAA
The DNA here is from genome assembly GCA_902706635.1 of Striga hermonthica. Taxonomy (NCBI): domain Eukaryota; kingdom Viridiplantae; phylum Streptophyta; class Magnoliopsida; order Lamiales; family Orobanchaceae; genus Striga; species Striga hermonthica. The sequence goes on along the minus strand of CACSLK010027837.1, from coordinate 11,573,491 downwards.
ATGAAAATCAGGGTCTGGTTAAATTTTATTCCTGAGGTTAAATTTCTGGTGATGAATGAATTGCAAGAAGTAAATCACTTTGTGATGAATGTTATATAGAAAAAGTACCGGTGGCTCTAAGTAAGACATCATCTCCGCCTGGATGCTCGTCCAAATAACTTGAAACGTCATAAACCTGTTTATTAATAATCAAACGATCAAATCTTTAAGTTATAAGCAGAACTAATTGGAAAAAAAAAAAAAGAGTCCAATTTTCGATCAGAAATTTATTTGATAGCAAGAAACTCTTTCCCAAAGTTATCTAGCATCGCACAAAGATTGAGGCAATTTCCCAACACAACACCATATTACAACATAACAGGAGCAACCAAATGTACAACCACAAGTAACTTCACAACACATGAAACAGATAAAACTAGCAAGAACAAATACAGCAACACTATGATTAAAAACTTCGATTTTCCTCCAATCAACAAGCTATCATTAGATTAAAAATTTAAGTCATGCTAAAGTGCCAAAATGGTTTACAGATTGGATTCCTGTCAATACCCCCGACAACTATTCATTAACCTTCTCACATTATAATATTACCATAATCAGTAATCCATATTTTACCAACACAAGATTTGATAAACCAGTTGGAAACCATTCTCGCAAAGTAAATTGACTCTTAAAAAGTTTCAATTTTTCCTCCAAGCCACACGCTACAATTAGATTAAAAGTTCCAATATATCCTCCAAGCAACAAAGCTATCACTAAATCAAAAGTTTCGATTTTTCCTCCAAGAAACACGCTACAATTAGATCAAATATTTCAATCTTTCCTCCAAGCAACAAGCTATAAACAGATTAAATGATCATAATTGCTCCACCAAACATCAATCTCAGAATTATCAATTGCCCCCTTTTATCAGCACCTCAAAACCAAAAAATCAAAACCCTAATTCAAATTTCCCGTTCCATCTACCGAGCATTAGAAAGGGATAAAATCAAACTACAAGTAAAATTTGCATATGTACACTTCCATATTAGCTCCACCAAACCGCAAATCTCAGAATTATCAAGTTCCCCCTTTTATCAGCACCTCAAAACCAAAACCCTAAATCTCCCCCCGTCAAACAGAACCCTAATCCGAATTACCCTTCCATCTACCTTGCATCAAAAAGGGATAAAATCAAACTACAAGTTCAATAAGAAAAGTAGTACTGCGGTTACCTTGCCGTCAATAACGATCCAACAATCCTCGCTCGTGTTGTGCTGAGACGCTTCTTCCATTGAGTAGAGCTTCGTTATTGTTGGCATTATTTCCTGCTTTTTTTTTTATTATTTATGTGATGATTTTTCGTTCTTGGGCTTCTGTTTGATATTTGCCTTCTTGTTGATGGTATCCTCTGCTGCAAGTTTTGTGTGTGTGTGTGAGAGAGAGAGAGAGAGAGAGAGAGAGAGAGGGAGGGAGAGTTGTAAGTCAATTTGTATCTAAAAATTTTCTGCGATTGGTGTATGGCCCAACAGTACTTCGATCTAAGTGGATAAGCATATAAAATAGGACGAGGATTTTTTTTTTTTAAAGTTCGAGTTTAGCTCATGAGTTTCTTTGGATGACTTTTCAAATAAATCTATTGAATTTTTTGTAACAATCGACTTATTTGCTAAATTTACTAAATACTTTTATCATATAAATTCAGCCATAAATCATAAGTTATCAGATATAAACTCGAAATTCACTTAAAAGCTATAAGTGAGAGCATATAAATTATAGACATCAACTAAGTTTAGTAAACATAATCTAAGTTACATTCTCTTCAAAAAATGAGGAATTTGGAGGGAGAAAAAATATTAGTTTAAAATTATAAGTCTCTTAGTAAGTTTCCTAAAATTACCAAATTATTTTTTCAATTGAATGTATTAAAACGTTATCAAAATTTTGTTCATGATGGAGGAAGGTTTCTTTTGAACATGACTCAATTTATTTATTTATTTATTTTTGTTGAAATCAATTTCACTTTATCTCTCATGATGGGTCTCTTCCTAAATTTAGAGTGAACCGGTAGATATGAGTTTCGACTGTTCGAATCGCCTCCAAACCGTTGTTAGACCACCGCAAATACCTGCAAAAACTCACCGCCATAAGTGTTTCCGGCGTAGAGCCTCCGACGCTCAAGTCAATATGAGAAAGAGATGAAAAGAGCTTTGCTCAGTGGGAGCAGCAGCAACTGGGAAATGAATAGAGAGTAAAAGTTAGGGTTTAGGGTTACCTTGATCCCTTTATATAGAAGGAAATACCTACTCAAAGTACCTAAAATGCCCTAGTCGACCGGCATGTTTGCCTGGTTTACCCTTCTCATAATTACTTCTTAGTCAGACCCGAGTCAGCTTAAGATTTCATCTTATCTCATAAATATTCTTGCTTACCCAGCGAATAGACTTGGATAACGTGAAGTACCTTGAATTGTCGTCTACTTTCTAACTCGAGGTGTAAAGAGTTGACCTCAAATTGTTAGAAGTCGACGCGGAGGCGATGCGTCAAGAGGCTCTACATTCTATTCTTGAAACGCCCTCGTTTTCTTAATATAGTAAGTCGACTTCGAGATCATCCATCCCAACTTAGATAGTTTGTGGGAGTCGACTTGAGCATGTCGACTTCTGGGTATCGAAGATAGAGAGTGGCGCCCTTCCCCCTAATGCGATGTCTTATAGGAAGTCGACTTGGGGCAGTCGACTCGAGGATATCGTCCGGTCGAGTAACTAACACTTGAACTTGTATATCGTAATATGACTATATCGTCTCATCTATAAATTTTGTTAATACTTTGTGGTGTTGTTATCTTATAGCTCAACAAGAAATTATTCAGTGATCATGATCACATATGATGAAATCCACCAGAACCTGTAAAAATAGAGAAAACGCCTAAAATTCATTTATTTATTTTTTTTTTTATTTTTATTTTGGGAAAATAGATAGCTTATAAAGTATTAGATGAAGTATCGAATATGTTATGACAGGGTACGTCAATTAACCTCATAAATGTGCCTTTGCTTCACAATTTGTACAAACTAAATTAGTTTGAGTTTGACTTAATTAAGAGTAATACATACTCAAACATATATATTTGTTAAATATTCTTATACACTTCAGTATTTGAGTATTCCTCTCAATTCAACTCTTCACGGCCCTAATTTATTGGCTTTTTCATCCCTCTAAAGATGAACGTTTACTCATTCCCCCCTTTGATGATGATAATAATAATAATAATAATAAAAATAATAAAAATAATAATAATAATAATAATAATAATAATAATAGTTGTTGGTATGACTCATATATTGACAAATGAAGGAGGCACGCTGATGCCTGCGAACGGAGCGGAGTGAGCGTAGTGAGAGAAGCGGAGCGACCGAGCGAAGCGAACGGAACAGAGCCAGAACCACGTAGGCATATTGAGAATAATAAAGATCCCCCAGCTGCCGTGGACGTAGGCATATTGCCGAACCACGTAAATCTTGTGTTGTTTCCTTTTCTCGTTTTTTTTAATTCGTATGCTATATTGTCATCTACTCTCAACTACAACAACAACAACAATAATAATAATAATAATAATATTGTTAGGGTGTGATTGGTTGGATGGATTGGGCTTGATATCACACCATTTTATACTATATCCATCCTATTATCATGTTTGGTTCCCATAAAAAAGCCTTGGAAATAAGTCATGGCCCGCTCAATTATTAACAGTTTTCAGTATTATGTATACCACCTATTTGGTGGGATGTGTAATCTTTACTTTCCAATTTACAAAAATAGCCTCACCCTCCTTCCTCCACATACCCGTGCATAAAAAAAAAGGAAGATCTCTGCATCAAAATTAACCCGTAATAGGAGCTCAAAATAATCTCTGCATAAAAAAAAATCTCTGCATCAAAAATCTCTTCTAACAATTACCCATCAACATCCATGGACATCCTTAAATCAAGAGCTTCGAAAAAAGTGGCCGAGCTTCGCGGCGGACGTTGGCGGCGAGAAATTCTTCTAGCCGCTCCGAAATCGAAGGGTTTGTGCTTTGATTTGCCGGAAGAATTTGTGCTTGATTTGTGAAATTCTCCTTGCCGCGGTAGGGCAATAGAAGAATTTGTGCTTTGATTTGCCGGAAGTCGTCCATCGCCTCAGAATTCAGGAGAAAAATAGTGAAGGATTTGGTTATTTTGTGTTTTATGTTCAATTCGTCATTATCCATCTTTAAATTTGCAGTTCGAGGGAAGAAATTGAAAATGAGGGAAGAATTTGCAGTGTGAGGGAAGAATTGAAAATGAGGGAGGAATTTTGAGCGTGGATTTCTAGATTGTCTATGGGGGCAAGAATTGAAAATTTAATGGTAAATGAAGGGCAAAAAAGTAATCTAGCCTTAAAAGTTATAATTATCATTCTTCAACCAAATGAGTTAATGGGCTAAGTAAAATGTGAGATAGCCTTTGATAAAATCAAGATGATTATATCAAGCTCAATAACCCTTTCCCAACCAATCACACCCTTAGGATATTAAATTGTAATGAATCAAGATTATAATATAACACGAAGTTCATATCTATTTACACGTGAGCAAACGTGGCTTATAATGCTTTACAAGGCCAGAACATGCAATTAAAGCTTAATTACATGCAAAAACTTCAAATTTGCAAGATTTTAGGTGAAACTAGGCTGTCTATTCACGTTCCTTTAAACAACCACAAAGGAAGATGCTAAGGTCTAATTGTGAAACTATTCCGTCGGGTTTGTAACTGTTAGATCAACTATCTCTAATGGTTATATGATGATCTAACCATTACAAATCCCGACGGAATGGTTCTGTATCGGGAGCTTAACATTTCCCTATTTTCACTAATCATATGTTGGTGGGTACAAAGTTCAGAAATTATTTTCTATAATTCGTTTGGCATATTTCTCCAAAGCATGCATCATATATATTTATGTACAAAGTGTAATGATTTGATGGCTAAAACTCTCGTAAATTATTTCATATTTTTCATTTTATCTTCTAATAAATATCGCTTATAAACCCAGAACTGATGAGAAGGTTGAAAACATGAAATTGAAAAATAATGAGCATAGTTCTTTTTTTTTTTTTTTTGTAAATAATGAGCATCTATATATATAATTGCTGGCTCATGAGCATTTAATAAAATCTATTAAATTATACCTATGTGGCAATATAATTTTTTCCCTCCAAAAACCATTCCTTTTTATTTATTTACCTCTCACTTAATTATTAAATAATCAATACACTAATCACTTCAAAATTACAAAAATTATTTTAAATTTTTTATTTACTTACAGCTGACCTTATAATGTGTTGACTATTTAACGTGATTAAATATTATTGTTGTGGTTACATTTAAATTAACTTCTTTTAGAAAATAAAAATGTATTTGAAATTCCTAAATAAATAATAAATAATTCATAAAAAAGTTACATACCAAAATATACACTACTCAATATGATAAACGGAATTTTAAAAAATAAATATTTCAACTCCTTTAAATTTGGCAAAAATTATCATTATATGCATACAAATAACTTACAATACTTTATTTATAAATCTGTGCAAATGCACAGGTTCAATACTAGTAGATTAAGATTACAAGTCTACAAGTAGGAAAAAAATAAAATAAAATAAAATTATTAGGTGATAATTAATATCCCATTATAGTAGATAATAAAAGTGGTTGACTTTTTCTTTATTTACATTGGAAATTTTGGAATTATTATCCTCCCTATATTATCCTCCCTATAGGGAGAATTATTCTCGAATGCGCTGAGTCTACGTAGTTGTTTCTGGTGCTTCGGAATCCTACTTGGTAAATAATCATGCTTCGTAATTATGTTTGGACAAATAATATTGATATATTAATAATTAATAATTTAGGTTTGAACATTTCATAATTATTATTTAGCTAACTTAGGTATTTTAATATCACTTGTACTAATAGAACCCTTTATTTTCTTTATAATTTTACATACTGAGGCACTAAGTGACTAATATATTTGTTTCCTTCAATTAGCTATTGAATTATAAATGTATTTTAAAAGTCGATAACTTCTGTATTTCGTATCGATTTTACATATATAATATATCAAATTAATCATCTTTTGATGATCTTCGATTTGACATCCATATTGTATACATGAAATAATTAAATTATATTTATATTTATAATAATAAAAAAATAATAATATTTATTAAATTAGAAAAATAAAATTATTTCTCAATTGATATATTTAGGCTTAATGTAGTTATATGTTGTAAGTTAAAAAAATTATTATAATATAACACATGTAAGTTGCACAAATAAAAAGTGTCATACTAAATATATAATAATATATATATATATTTATAAAAAGTATTTAAAATTTCAACTACTTTTTCTCATTAATTTTAGATTTTAAGAGAAATCAGCAAGCACTCGTATAATACACAGACGTTGTACTAGTTAATCAATAATATTGAATGAATCGTTAAGTAGTAGTCACGAGGGCGGCTAAAAGTATGAATTCATTGACTTCATTAGCTATTTTTCATGCAACATGTATAATTAATTAGCAACATTTATACATATCTTGAACGTACACGTTTTCAAGATGTATGAAAATTTGTAATTTATGAATTTTCACGAAGCTTAAATTATTATATTTCCTAAAGAAAAATATTATAGATTTCATAGGTAAAATATACATACATGTTGCAAACAATATTGACAAATTTTTGGTCATCTAAATTGGTCATTGTCCAGTTTTGGTACACCAACTTTCCTCTCATAAAAAATAGTCCACTTTGTAACAATTTCGTCAATTTCAGTACAGTAGTCCCGAAGGGCCGGATACGTGATGATGTAGACAAGTATTGAAACGACGTGGATGGATAGGGCTTTGACATTGAAGGATTACAATTTTCCACATCATCACGTAATCCAGCTCCTCGGGATTACTGTATTAAAATTGACGAAAACTGTAACATAAGAGCATCTCCAAGAAACCTCCTATTTTAGACTTCCTATTTGGAGAAATAAGGAGTCATCCTATATCCATTTGCTTTCTATTTTCTGCTGTCCTCCAAGAGTCTCCCTATTTTATAATTTGAATTTGAACGAGACCCAAAAATCTATCTAAAAGCCCACTTGAAGCCCTGACTGGGTGGACATCTCGAGATGTCGGCGATGGAGTCTTGATCGGGCAGCGGCGGCGGCACCTTGTTTGCGGCAGCTGCGGCGGCGGCGCCATCTTTTCGTCCTGGGGCGACGCCGGCACCTTCCATCCGGTAGTGGCGGCACCTTTCCGGCGGCGGCGGTGGCGAGGGATTTGACCTGTTCAGGGGCGGCGGTGGAGGGCGACGAGGGGGAGATGAAAGGAGTAGTGAGGAAAAAAACCGCGAGAGGTTGAAAGAAAAGAGCGCGTATCAAAAATAATGGCGGGGAGATGAAATGGGGGGTCATTTTTCCCTCCCCATGAATGAGGAAGAGAAGCCTCTATTTGAGGGCATCCTAAAAATAGGACCAAGTTTGGGGGAACTGTTGGAGACAATTTTTGAGAGAAAATCCCTATTTTTGAGATAAGAAAGAGGAATAGGGAGGCTCTTGGAGATGCTCTAATAAACTATTTTTTATGAAAGAAAAGTTTGTGTACCGGCCATGACCAACTTAGAATACTAAAATTGGATTTTTGCCGACCAATATTTGACTATTTTTACTGGGAAAATTTTTTACAATTTGGAAATGACTCCAAATCCACGCCGTGCAATTCGCCATTTTTAGACAAAATTGCTTTAATTAACTAATGGAATAAGCCCCCAATCAATGCACCATCCATGGCTTCATATATGATAACTCATTTTTATTTATGAAATTGTTCATACTTTTGTAAATGTTAGTTTATTTGTGAGAAGTGGATTGGAGACTATTTTGTAGAATGGTCGTGTTATATGCGTAACTAGTATTCAATCTTGTGAATATTCAAAAATATAAATAAAACTAGTATTTAATCTTGTGAATATTCACAAATATAAATAGAACTTTATACGTTATGTGCGTGTTTATGTAATATTTAAAATTATAAGTTAGATAATGAGTAAATCACATTTATAAATATTATCATTAGTAAAAATGAACAGTATAAATAGAAACTATTTAACTTACATATTAAAATTTATACTAATACAATCTTGGCTGATTATTACTGATTAAATATAGAACATTAATAAAATTACTATTTACAGCAATTGTGTACATAATTTTAAAACTATTTCTTGTACCATGATAAAAATAATTAACTAATTTTAATAAAAAATAAAACTTATTTAATGAGTTGAAAGAAAAATAAATAATAATTTTAAATGAATATTTTTAAAAAGCTATAGAATAGATTAACAGTTAAAGTGACATTATTATTAGTTAATAGTAGCAATTATATAATAACATAAATAAAAATAATAATTTCTTTATTGATGCAAAAGTAACGAAAAAATGAGGAAAAAAAAGTAGTTTTAAAATTCTTTGTTAGCAATTATATATACTAGTATTCGATCATATGCACATGCACAGACACAAATAAAATTTTACATGTTGTGTGTGTGTGTGTGTGTGTGTGTGTGTCATAGTCAAAATTGTAAGTTAGATAATAATCCTATCATATTTTATATATTTCAACATTAGTAAAAATCAATGATAGAAATATAAACTGTTTAACTTACATATTAATCTTTATATTGATCGGAATAATATAACTTTTGCAATCTATGCTAATTATGACCAATATATTAGATAAAAAGATATACTTGGTCATAATTATGACCAATTAATTAAATAAAAAATATTAGAATTATTATCTATATATATAATTACTAGCTAATATAATTTAATAAAACCTATTTAATTCTACATACGTGTCAATTTAACCCATTCCCCTCCAAAAACTGTTACTTTTGATGTATTTAATCTTTCATTTAATTATTAAATAATCAACACTAATCACTTTAAAATTACCAAAATCATTTTAAACTTTTAATTACTGACAGTTGACCATATAATGTGTTGAATGTATAATGTGAGTAGATACTATTATTTTGATTACATTTAAATTATATTTTAAGAATAAAAAACGTATTTGAAATTCCTAAATAAATAATAAATAATTCACAAAAACAAGACATACCAAACTATACCAATCAGATAAACACAATTTTTTTTTTTAAAAAAAAATAAAAATTCCAACTCCTTTAATTATAATTTGGCCAGCAAAAAGGTGAAAAAAAAAATAATTAATCATTATATGCACACAAATAACTCACAATACTATATTTACATTTGTGCGCACAAGATCGAATACTATTTATAGTAATTGTGTACAAAATTTGAAGGGTGTTTGATTATGCCATAAAAAATAAATTAACTAATTTTAATACAAAAACTTGTTTAATGAACTAAAAAATAAATAATAGTTAGATAAATAGTTTGAAAAAAAGTTTTAGAGTAAAATATTGTGACTTTATTATTAGTTAGTAGCGGTTATTATGAAATAAATAAAATATAATTACTTAATTTATTAATGCAAAAGAAATTAAGGTGCCAATTGATTACTTATTCTTGTTTTTATTTTGTCAAATGCAGAATATGGAATCATTTATGTATGATTTATGTTATCTTTTTGTGTTTTTTTTTTTTTTTTTTTTTTTT
>CACSLK010027837.1:11532355-11561142 GCA_902706635.1 Striga hermonthica | reverse complement strand
GTGGAGGGCGGACGTCGAGGACCTCCGACGAGGGCTGAGGTCTCACGGCAAGCTCGCGGCCGAGGTTCCGACGGCCGGGCACAGCGGGCGACGCGCGAGCAGAAGCGATTTAGGGTTTGAGTTTTTGATTAAGAATTGGGGATTTTTCGTAGCGGAAAGTTTTCAACTAAGCTCGTCAAATTAGATCCTCTTTATCTCACAAAATTAGCAACCCGAGAACCTAATTCGGTGAGATGAGGCTCGGATTCGATCGATTGGAGGCGCAGATAGTAGCTGAGTCTTTGAGAAGAAGACGAAGCGCCGAAGCTCAACGCAACGGTGGAAGAACTCTACCGACGATAAGATTAACCAAAATAAAGGAAACATAAAGATATCGGCGTACCTCTTACTTCAACGAAGCTCTTTCTCCCAATCTCTCTGTTTCGTTTTTGTGTATTCAATATTAGGTATTGAATATTGATTAATTATATGTTTTTTTATCCATGTACACATTATCCATTGGAAGAGACAACAGAGATTTTTTTATTTCATTTAATTGAGTTTGTATTTTCTTTGTAATGTAATATTAATATATAATTCTTTTACACCTAATCATAAAATAAAAGAAAAGTCCGAGTGTAACAAATCATTTTTTTTATTAAATAAATTAGTTGGATTAATTTGCTAATATATGATTTCAAACCAAGAATTGAAAATAAAATAAAATATAGGTTAAATGGATGACAAAAACGCAAATGAATAAAATTATGTAAGAAGATTAGAAATTATATTACATATAAAAGTAAATAATAGAGATTGTAGCACTTAGATAAATATGAAATAAAGTGACAAAAAAAATAATGATGGAATTTTGTAATGTCTTGTGGCGGGAAATGAAAATATTTTTATTAACTGTTTTTCTAACAATTATATATATATATTTATATTTAATTAATTATATTTAACATTCAATTCGATTTTATCAAGTTAATAATATTTACCCATTTCACAATCTATACTTATATAAAAATGCATTCTATTTACTAGAATTATTAGTAAGAAAAGTCAAAGATAATTAATGCATTCTATTTCCATCAAGTATTTTATTTAATTATTTTAGTTAATTGTTTTATCTCATAACACTTTTTAATTCAAATTACCATGATTTTCTATTGTGATTAAAAACCAAATTTTACGTTTAAAATCTTGTGAAATTATTATTATTATTTTTATAAAGCACATATTACTTGTTAAAAAATTATATATATATATATATATATATATATATTATATAATACACATCACAGTACCATGGTAGATGATTTAAATTTCAACCGACCAAAATGTCAATGATTTAAATTTGAACACACCTATGCATTTGACCAAATGTCCGGATGATTTAAAACTGAGCCCATAAAAAATTATTTAAATTTGAACACACCAGAAATTTTATGTACTTTTTATTTATAAATATATTGAAAGTGGTATTTAATGGCTGTTATATAAACTATTTTAATATATTTGCAATGAATAAAAGTTTGAATGAATAATTTGTAATGTTATTCATAATGGTTGTGACTTATGAGACACGAACACATAACTCCATACATATTTGTCAGAGGCGGTTTAATATTTTTTTAGACTTAACGTTGATTAAAAGATGTAGAAAATAAATAATAACATTATTACTTTTTAGACTTAAACGAACAAGGCTGTAAAAATAACTCATTTAATATCTTTGTCTCGTGCGTCACGGGGTACGTACTAGTAATAAATTCATACACTGACCTGTAATATAAATAAATATATATCTAATATAAGTATTCTGTAATGTTCCTGTTCATTTTATATAAGGAATCTGCAATATCTGCTATAAATTATCATATATAATAAATTAATAAATTATATCAGTCACTATAAATTATCAAATAATTTTATATAGTTCATTAAAAATTATATTAGTCATATCAACTTATAATATAAATAAGGAGTAATTTATTAAACTCGATGTTAAAAAAAAAAAAATCAAATAACATTATATCCACAAAAATGACAGAACATGATGGAAGTCACCGAATTTATTAGCAATTTTTATTTTGCAACCTCACACATTTTTTTTATTTTTTATTTTATTTTATTTTCTTGCTTCAATTAGAACGATTCACAATGTGTAGGTACAACTATTCTTTAGTTAATATGGACTTGGAGAAATAGAAAAGGTAGCATTTCATTCTTTAATAAAACTAGAAAACATAAACATATTTCATTAATCTAAAGCTAGCTAGAAACAAAATTCAACTCATATGCCACATAAAAAAAAAAAAAAAAGAACTCGTAAAATAGATGAACGATAAGGCATTATTTAACATTTAACCAAAGTTGTTTATGGGCTCAAACCTCACCATTCTTCACTTGTTCTCAATTGTTGTCACTAGTAAAGATGCTGCTAGTGCGGCTACTACTACTTTCGAATTCTCAATTGCTGTTACTAGTAAAGATGCTGCGACGGCGGCTATTACTACTATTGCTATCGCTCTACTTTCTAATTCTCAATTACTATCACTAGTAAAGATGTTGCTAAGGCGGCTACTACTACTGTTGCTATCGCTGTCTTTGTGGACTTTGCCTCGAAAATACCGCCACATTCCAATGGCTATAGCAATTAAGCAAACAACAACTATAACGATAATAATAATTATAACATACAATAGATCCATTGTTTGTTGATGTCATGTATAGTTTGATAACCAGGAGTTCATCCTTTTTATAGGAAAAAAATACTTAGAAACCAAATTTAGGAAGTATTTTGTTGCCAATGTTTAATATTTCATAAGTCTTATTAGGTTGTTAACAAATAAAAATATCTAATTAGGTTGTTAACAAATAAAAATATCTAATTTAAATAAAGCATTGAATCAAATATATTTACTTGGGGAAAAAAATATTTTATTGCCAACATATCAAGCTTTTGTATCCGTACTCATTCCTTTATTTAATATATTTTGTTGCAAATGTCTAATAATTCATAGTTGGTTATGTTAGTAAATAAAAATATCAAATCTAAAGAAATTAAATATTTGAATCAAATATATGTACACACTAGTTGAGGAAGAAGATTAAAAAAACGTGTCTCGTATTATTAACGTTCAAGATTATTTAATTTGACATGTTTAAAGTTATAATTTGTCGACAGATAGAAAAAAATTAAATAAATAACTTCTGGAAAAACTTTTAGAATTTCTTTAGAGAAATTTGTTTAGAGAACTACATCTAAAAAAATAATGAAATAAAATATTATATAGAGCAATTGTTTAGAAATAATTATATCTAGAAAAACTTCTTTAATTTTTAATGTCACATAGATTTTTTGTGAAATGTGGTAACAAACTAGAGAAATCCAAATATCATTAGAATTCATCCTAATTATTATTATTATTATTATTATTATTATTATTATTATTATTATTATTATTATTATTATTATTTATTTATTTATTTATTTATTTATTTATTATTTTTTTTAGGACAATTATCATAATTATACTACAGATCTCTAATAACTACTCTATAAAACCAGACCAGCTTCCTCTGTTTCCTCACACACACACTCTTTCTCCCCCAAAGTTCTCACGCACAAACGCACACAGTGAAGGTGAGAAAACCAGCCATGGCCGGAGCCGTTCCCGCAGCCCCACTCCTGAAGGACGAGCTCGACATCGTCATACCAACGATTAGGAACCTCGATTTCCTCGAGATGTGGCGGCCGTTTTTCGAGCAGTACCACCTGATCATCGTCCAGGACGGCGATCCGTCGAAGACGATCAAGGTGCCGGAAGGTTTCGATTACGAGCTGTACAATCGCAACGACATTAACAGGATTTTGGGGCCCAAGGCGTCCTGCATCTCGTTCAAGGACTCCGCGTGTCGGTGCTTCGGGTATATGGTGTCCAAGAAGAAGTATATCTACACCATTGATGACGATTGCTTTGTGAGTATGATGAGATCGTTTATGCTTTCGATTTAATTGTTTGCTGGTTATGTGATCTGGGGTTGTGGGGAGGTGTGGAAACGTTTGGATCTTGGAGATGCTTTGATTTGGATTTAGGTTATTTTTTTTATTTTTTTTTATGTGTGTTTAAATCTGGGGAGTAATTTGGGGATTTTGCTATGGATTCGGATTCCAATCCCTAATTGCAGTTTGTTCCTTAAAAAATATCAAATTAATTGGTGAATGCAGCTGTGACAATTATTGGTTTTTAGCAAGCAATGTCGTAAAGAGGCTTGATCTCTATAAACAATTGCCTCATACACCACACAATATAGGCAAACATTATAGCAAGGAATTCCCTTTCGGTTGTGGTGTGGTTACAAATTATTTGTGAGATGACTCACTGTATGCTTTAGGACGTAAAACTCAAGATTTTTTCTTCAAAAGTCGAATGTAGTTGTGACACAATCTTGGACAACAATAAATAAGGCTGTTCGCTTAATCTTTGCCAAATGTACTAGTGTTACGAAAACTTATTGAACTCACAATTTTTGAGTGATCGATGATTGCCATCCGACTCGTGCACTCTGATTGGTAAAAAAATGTGTTCTTTTCTTCTTCTGTGGTGATGTGCAGGTTGCCAAAGACCCATCTGGAAAAGACATCAATGCGCTTGAGCAGCACATCAAGAATCTCCTGAGCCCATCAACCCCTCATTTTTTCAACACCCTTTACGACCCGTATAGGGAGGGTGCCGATTTTGTTCGTGGATACCCATTCAGTCTTCGTGAAGGTGTCCCGACTGCAGTCTCTCATGGCCTCTGGCTCAACATCCCTGATTATGATGCCCCTACACAGCTCGTCAAGCCTCGTGAAAGGAATACCAGGCACGTGCTCTGTGAAATTGTGAAATATATTAGTAATTTGAAAATACAACCTCGAAATTTAGCCATTTTTTTTAAAACACTTGTCTTATTTAAGGTCTTACATTGAAAACCCCCCTGTTGCACAATCTGTAAGCAAAACGGTAGGTCTGCATTTATAATTTGTTAGGCGGGGCAATTATAATCCAATGTTACTCTTTTTGAGGAGAAATGCACATCTTGAGCAAAATCAGCTACACATGAGTGCGGTTTTTTTAGCTAGAAATGTATGAGCACCTAAACAGCATGAAACAATCAAAGTAATCAGTGAAATAGAAACAGATATCTTGTAATCAGGCTGACCTTTTTTCTTTTCTTTTGCAATTGTTCTTATATAAATCATCATAGATTAACAAATCTATCTGGATTTTTTGTAATTTTTTTTTGCTCTCCAGGTATGTGGATGCTGTTTTGACAATCCCCAAGGGTACCATTTTCCCAATGTGCGGTATGAATTTGGCCTTTGACCGTGACCTGATTGGCCCAGCAATGTACTTTGGGCTCATGGGAGATGGTCAACCCATTGGGCGATATGACGACATGTGGGCCGGCTGGTGCACCAAGGTACATCATTTTTTTTTTTTAAATTGCTCTAATATTCATAATATAGTAAATGCATGATATGATTTGTCTGGAAATTAGCAGTTTTCATTGTCTTGTTTGGTCACAAGTGGAGATACTGAGATGAAACCTTCGGAAAGTTTTCTGGATAATTACGAAAAACAACTCAAATGATCATCCTAATTACAAAGAAAACTCCAGGTTATCTTTTCAAATTAGTACGCCCCATTAAAAGAATGTGAACTGTTTCAAACACGGAGGGTCAATTACTGGAAGTACGGTGAGGTTTGTCAAGATAACAAGAATACCTATCTATCATTCAAAACTACTAAATGAGTAAGGGGGTGTTTGTATATAACTTTTTTCAATCCATACTCAAAATCCAATTCAATTTTAAACCAACCCTACTATTTTCATTATTATCAATACATCACATCAATTTTAATTCATTATTCATCCACTCGTAATTTAACCATTACTTCACATCACCACTCTCCTACTTTTACATCAAATCAACTTTAATTATTTTATTTAAATATTCTTTTAATATAACCTCAAAATCCCATTAACTAGAAATAACTAACCAATACCAACTTTTTCAAAATTAACTTAAATTAACTAAAAAAACTCGTTTTGAGCAGATATATTTGTATCCAAGTACGTCCTAAATGTATATCACAAATTCTTATGTGAGGCTGCCTAACTATTAAATGGGTCGATCCGTTATACCATTTTTCCAACAAAAATGCATATTGTGCTATGAAATTTCACACTTTTGTTTATGTTGTCTTTTAGGGTATAACATTTCAATTTAAACGTATATGCATATTTTTTAAAATGATTTTCATTTTTTCAGGTTATATGCGACCATTTGAACCTTGGTGTGAAAACCGGGCTCCCGTACATCTGGCACAGCAAAGCCAGCAACCCTTTTGTGAATCTGAAAAAGGAGTACAAAGGCATCTATTGGCAAGAAGATATCATTCCCTTTTTCCAGTCACTAACTCTTCCCAAAGAATGCACTACCGTTCAGCAGTGCTATCTCGAGCTTGCCAAGCTCGTCAAGGCCAAGCTCTCGTCTGTCGACCCCTATTTCACCAAGCTGGCGGATGCTATGGTGACGTGGATCGAGGCCTGGGACGAGCTCAACCCATCTGGCGATGCTCCAGCTAAGATCCCTAATGGCGATGCGAAAAAATAGGCGATTATAAAATTTGTAGTGTAATAGATTTTTTTTTTTTTTTTTTTTGATGGAGCTGGTTTAGGTATGGGGTTTGACGGTGTTCTTGATTTTTTACTTATATGACTTCTTTATAACTTATTGCAATTTTTGTTGTGGAACTTGGCTTATGATGTTGCTAAATTATATTTGAGCATTTGGGATTTTTGTTTTACTTTATTTATGGTTGTGATTATTTCAGTTTGTGGTATTTCAGTTAGGTCGATTCACGCAATTTACAGAATATGACGAGCTGACTCATTTGACGGTTAGGTTAATTCACACAAAAATTGAGTCACGTACTACAATTTTTCACTCGAACCCAATTAAATTTTGTATTATTATAATTATTTAAATCTAAAATCACATTGGACAATAATTAATCAATTAAATGGCCTATTAGTTTACTTTAGCTTATTATCTACTTACTAGTACAATGCCCGTGTATTACACGGGTGCTTGCTAATTTTTTCTTAAAATTTAAAATTAATGAGAAAAAATATTTGAAAATTTAAATACCTTTTATAAAAATATATATTATTATATATTTAGTATGATACTTTTTTATTTGTGCGACTTACTTGTGTTATATTATAATAATTTTTTAACTTACAACATATAACTACATTAAACATAAACATATCAATTGAGAAATAATTTTATTTTTTCTAATGAATTTTAATAAATATTATTATTTTTTATTATTATAAAGAAAAATACAATTTATTTATTTCACATATACTATGGATGTGAAATCGAAGATCATCAAAAGATGATCAATTTGATATATTATATATGTAAAACTGATAAGAAATACAAAAGTTGTCATATTTTAAAGAGGAAATTACACGCTGTACATCTCCTTCCTTAATATATTATACATTTACAACCCTTTAGGAATTATTTATATAATTACCTAATTAAGGATAAAATATTGCTAATACACCTATATCAGATAATTAAGGAATATCTATATTCACGGGAAGTTAATCCTCGACTTTAAACCGCTGCAACTCTCTCTCTCTCTCTCTCTCCCTCTCCCATCTCGCTCTGTCTTCGTCTCTCTCTCTCTTTGTCTCTCTGTCTTCTTCTTCTACAACTTTATCTTTATATTTTCTTTTCTTCTACAGTTAAAATTATTCTCTATTTTTTTATGATCGATCTAACCCTGAGGAGAAATTTTACTCCGTCGGGAAGGACGAGGGAGCCCCC
This sequence comes from Striga hermonthica, assembly GCA_902706635.1. Classification (NCBI taxonomy): domain Eukaryota; kingdom Viridiplantae; phylum Streptophyta; class Magnoliopsida; order Lamiales; family Orobanchaceae; genus Striga; species Striga hermonthica. The sequence goes on along the minus strand of CACSLK010027837.1, from coordinate 11,553,260 downwards.
ACCGCCAGGGAGGGTGTCGATTGGATGGCCGGCCAACGAGATGTCAATGGCTGATCCGGCGGCGGAGAGGTCCGAATGAAAACGGGGCTTCCCTCATGCCTGGGTTGAGGAGAAAGTCTATATTTTTTTTAATTATCTATTTCAAAATCTGAATCTTTATCATATTGAGTTTCATTAATACAAAAATCGTTTTTTTTTTTTAAAAAAAAAAAATTCTTGTTGGGGTAACATGTAGCATCCTAAATACTTTTGAAAATTTAACCTATTTCTTTCTCAATTCATCATGTGTAGAGAGTGTTGATTTTGAGTGAGAAATGTTGTACGACTTTGTATTTTGAAATAGATATGGGTTCGGGGACGTCTATGGCGGCGGAGGATAACGATCGGAGATAGACTTTCCATTATCTGTATCCGTCTGAATGATCCGGTGCATCTCAAGCTTAAACCATTTGGAAGAGTTTTATGATATCCTCAATTTCCGTCGGCGTCCTCGTCAAGGGTTGCGGCTTCGCCATGGCTGGGGGAGATGGTTGGTTGGGTGTGGGAAAATCCATGTTTGGTTTTTCATTATACAAATTCGTGTATGGGCAGTATATGTACGGTATATGTTCATTATATGCACATCTTAGAGATATGTGTAGTTATTGTAAATATTAGCTAATGTTTGGTATATTAGTTTTATTATCATTTAACAGTTGGTATATAATATATATATTTCAAAGTATATAACACTGTCAGTGTGTCCAACTCATTTCCATTTTGTCATATTTTTTATGTTTTTTTTCGCTCCCCAAGTATATGGATTGTTGATTTAAAGTATATATGAGATATTTTTATTCCATGTGTACACACATTTGTGTAATGATCTTATCTCAAATATATTGAAATTTTTACTGTCTAACACATTATGCTAAGTAGGTGTTGGTTTTATATGTATTTTGAAGTATATGACAGTGTGATATAATATTAATAAACTAATCATATTCATATATTTTACACAATATATACTTATCATATAATTTGGGACATGCTTCAATTATGTACCAGTTGGTATATGATCAGTATATTTCAAGTATATATCACTGTCAGCGTGTCCAGCACATTCCATTTTTTCATACTTTTTTTCTGTTTTTTCATCCCAAGTATATGGCTATTACATACTGAACATAAACCAAACAATATACTGTTGAACATGAACCAAAAATAAACTGAACATAAACCAAACAATATACTGTTGAACGTGAACCAAAAATAAACTGAACATAAAGATAAAATATACTGGACATAAATAAAAAATATACTTATACTGCACATAAAGAAATAAACTGTTGAACATAAACCAAAAATATTAAAACTACGCAATTTATTTCTATGAACAAATACCAAAATATATTGAACATATACTTTCACCTGTTCAACATTTTATGAAATAATCATTAGTTTGAAAACTTTGGGATGAAATTAATTGCAAAATTAATCATACATAAATTGCAGAAACTTTGGGATGACAAACTTACAAATTCATGCCCATAAACAAAATGGATCATTATGTGGGTTAGGTTGACGTTTTTTTTTTATTTTTTTTTATTTTCTGTTTTTCCTTATGTGTTAATGGAGTTTTTTTTTTTCTATTTTTCCTTATGTATTAATGGAGATTATGTTTTTAAATTTAAATATGATAACTTTCCATCTTGAATCCTAAAATCTAGCGCTACAAATAAGGAATGGTTGTTCCACCTGCATGTAACTTCTTTTAGGCATGATTGTAATTAATTTTTACCTATTAGGTATACACACAATTAAATTAATATGAATTGTATTGTTGCAATTATTTCAAAATCGTGTAGCATAAACAAAAATTTCCCTATTTTAAAATACATTTACAATTAAATAACTAATTGAAGGAAACAAATCAAAAGTTAGGGATATATTAGTCACTTAATGTCTCACTATGTAAAATTACAAAGAATTAAAGGGTTATATTAGTACAAGTGATATTAAAATACCTAAGTTAGTTATTTAATATTTATGGAATGTCCGAACCTAGATTATTAATTATTAATATATCAATATTATTTGTCCAAACCTAATTAGGAAGCATGATTCTTTGCTAAGTAGGATTCCGAAACATCAAAAGCAGCCATGTAGGCTCAGCGCATTCGAGAATAATAGAGGATATGTTTCATGTTGGGCCACACTTTAACTACATTACAAATTACAATAGGGCTCAAAACATATAATCAATTAATCAACTGGCCCATTTTGAGGTTTTACCTATCTTTCTAAAATTTAAATTAAACCACATAAATACACCTATAAATTGTGCAGAAAGGTAATTATATAACTAGTACTCATCCCGTGCATTTGCACGGAGGAGAATACGAATAAAAGAAAACAATATAAAAAAATACATAATCATAATTTAATTTATGAAAAATATAGATTAAAAAAATGATTCTAAATATTATTGAACGCTTCTTTATATACAACATTCATGGTTTCATATCGGAATCACCATCACCACATTATTATTATTCCAAACTCTTCCGATTCGTGACTCTAGAAAGAGCAATGTACAATTGTCCATGACTGAAAACATGGTTCGTCAAGACTAAGCCGATGTGTGAGAGAGACTGGTCTTGACTCTTGTTGATCGTCATAGCATAGAAGACCATGATAGAAAATGGTCTCCGCTGAAACTTGAACGGTACTTTCTAACAAATATGTAATAATAAAATGTGTGCCGAATTTGTTATAATTGTCATCAAATATAAACATTTTGGTCAAAATTATCTATTGAACAAATAATTGCTTTATAAACAGTTGTTGAATTGGGTTGGATAACATTTTAAAAAAATATGGTGAATTGGGCATAATTTTTTATTAAAAATAAATCTCTAAGGTGATTTTAGCCAATATTCTCAGTAAGGTTATTTGTTTAATGAGCCCGGTTTGGTGAAGTCCCGAAAAAATAATTTTCAAATTGAACCCAATACACAATAAAAAAACAAAAAAAATCATGTAATTGCTATTGGGCCAATAGACAAATCAATATTTTTATAACAATAACAAAAAGGCTCATTATTGATGAAAGCCCATTTCCACTTTAAGGGTTCACAAAACCCGTACCAAAAAGAGAAACACCAAAAATTCTGTGTCATTCCACTCATTCTTCACTGTTGTACATATCTTCTTTCTCTCTCAATAAAAATCCCAAACCTTTAGTGTTCTTGCAAAATTCTCGCCGATAAACATGCCAAATCGATGTTTGACCAGCGAGATTTTCAGTTCAATACACACAAAAAAAAGAACTAAACCCGAAAATTTCAAACCCAAAGGAGAAACAATAAAATCGTCCAGATTTTCAAGATCCGTTTTATTAAACTATAGTAAAACAACGCAAATCAAGCGATTACATTACATATTTATCAATATCTGAAATTTTTCTAAAGAAATTTACGCTGTTTTCTTCTTCCTTTTTTTTTTTACAAAAGTTTGTTTTAAGTTGAGCACTGAAGTCGAATCTTTCGACTATTGGCCGCTTCTTAATAAATACTTCTTTACATTTTGTTTTTTTTTTTTCTATAAATTTTAGTAGATCTATGAAGATTCAATGTTTATTGGTCAAACCATGAATAATAATTGCAAAAGTTGAACACATTTGCATGTTAGTCACACCTTTCCATTACAAATAGAGATATTTTGAAAAAGTCAAAGAAAACGTTACATTCTTTAGAGTTGATTACGGAAAAAAGCTAAAAAAATACATATTAAATTTGGTGTATTATAATTTGTAACTGCTTTAGGCGGGAAAACAAAATAATATAGTTTAATGCTACTAATAATAAAATTAAATGATGTTGCTCCAAATTATATATTTATAGATTAATTTAATATATTGTGCTCACACATTTTTTTCATTCTTTAACATTAATAAGGACTATAAATTAGAGGGAAATAGAGAAGGATCAAACCTTGTGATTTGTAACGGGGTCGGCGGCAGACCCACTGGGTGAAGTGGGACACCATCTGTCGTCCCCACTCTGAGGGTGGGCTCGGGGTTCGGCGTTTCTCTGATATGGTTACTGCGTTTTCCTACAAGATGTGGTGGCGCCTTAGGGAGGGCAAGTCCCTTTGGGCCCAATACCTCCTGAGAAAATATTGCCCTGGTGGTGCTGCTCATCCTTGCAGGGTGACAACCACCACTCGGGATAGTCGACAGTGGAGACGTCTCACCACTGTTGGCAGACGTGCTCAGAAGCACATATTTTGGACCTTGGGTTCTGGGGAGGTTAGCTTCTGGAATGAGTGGTGGTTCGGCGAGGCCCCTCTCTCGAGTACTAGGCCAGTCACTCACCTGCCTTTCATGCAGGTGAAGGACCTTTGGACGGGAGGCTTTTAGGATAGAGATAAGATGGAGGATATTCTTGGTGAGGGTGGGGGTTTTAGTAGTCTAGAGATTGACCAGATCCGACAGATTCCCATCATGGAGGGAGGTTTGGATGGCATGAAGTGGAGACTTACATCCTCGGGTGCATTCTCTACGTCATCAGCCTGGGGAGAAGTGAGGCTGGGCAACCGGCCAAACCGCCTCTTCGGGGCCATATGGACCGACCTTCTTACCCCGACCATTTCCGTTTTTTTGTGGCGCCTCCTCTTACGGCGTATTCCCATTGACACTGTGATGCAGGCGAGAGGGTTTTCTTTCCCCTCCCGCTGCCATTGTTGTGCTGAGACCGGGACCTTTGAGATCGAGACTTTCACCCATCTTTTCCTTGAGAGTGAGACTGTGAGGAGAGTGTGGGAGCACTATGCCATATATACTCATATACCCCTACCCACTACAGACAGTTTTTTGAGCCTTCTGAGTTTTTTCGCTCACCGCACACACAGTAGACACGTGGGCTTCCTTATTCCTTGTCTGATCCTTTGGGCCACCTGGACAGAAAGGAATAATGCGAAGCATAGGGATATTATATTTTCTTGTGCTCACATTATTTTGCAGGTTGACAGACACCTCTCTCTCCTCACTGCCCTAGGTAGACTCACGACGAGAGACTGGACAGGGTGTACACCGCCCCATCGTTTGAGGCCACCACCTCCTTCACCTGTCCAGCACTCACGACCCAGGACCGTTGTTTGGCTGAAACCCAAGGCCCCTTGGGTTAAGCTAAACACTGATGGCGCTTTCGACAGACACACCGGAGCTGCTGGAGGAGGGGGCCTGATTAGGGATCATGAGGGGGCTCTCATCTCCGCCTTCCATGGACCACTCCGGGCCTCCTCGAGTTATGATGCAGAGATTCAGGCGCTCCAGATTGGTCTTGAGATTGCCGCCTCGATCTCCTCTCATGTTTGGATAGAGATGGATGCTGCGGCTGTCATCACACTTTTGACATCTGGCCACCAGGGCTCATGGCAGATCCAACACCCTCTTATGCGTATCAGAGACACCCTCCGCTCGATCCAGTACCAGGTCTTACACATATTCCGAGAGGGGAACCGGCTTGCTGATTTCCTTGCTAGCACGGGAGCATCTTACCTTAAAGACGCACCCTTCTTCCTGAGGACATTCCCCTCCGGCTTCGGACGCTCATTCGGATGGACCAGTTAGAGTACCCATCCTTCAGATTCAGTCGACCGCCACCTCCTGCCCCTGACTAGATTTGACATTTTGGACTCCATGTCTGGTCACTCTGGCCAGATCGACATGTATGAGGATTTGAGTTTAGATCCTCAATGGATATTTTTGTGTTCCTTGTATTTTATTTTATTTTATTTTTATTTAAAAAAAAAAAAAACCTTGTGATTTGTAAAAGCCTTAAAAAAAACAAAGAACAGGAATACATGCTTTAGCTCACTATTAAAGCCACTAAAAGTGATTAAAACTGGGTTATAAAGCAATTGGGATAAGATTATGAAACAAAGCTGAGAGTGTAGGTACAATAGTGCATACACATGGCCACAAAACCAAAATATTAACAAAAAAGACACTAAAAAACAAATAAAGTGATGAATTACTTTTGTGATAATATAGTTTAATCACCCCATTTTAAAGGCTTTAGCATAACAATGACATATGTTACTCAAACTGCCATTTAATTTGCCAACTAACATTTTTTGATAACCCCTCCCTATATATTAATTCAAAACGTGTTGAGTCTAGATGACAGATTTTCACGCTTCGGATGCTGACATAGCGAAAATCTATGCTTCCTGATGTTGTTTTTATATTATTTTTGTTCTGGAGTTAAATTTGGTATTAGACATAAATAACTTTACACATATATTCATTAACTCAACACACATGTTGTACATGGATATTAATACTAGTATATATATAAACCCTAAGGTAAGCACTCAATGATTATTAAAGAACAAAACAATATTAAACCACAATCGGTCCTTTCTTTTTAATTGTCTTTATATATAAAATATGACATTTCAGTTCGAAAATATGCGTCCTCTTTGAAAAAGTATGATTCTTTGAAAAAGTATGATTGTCCAACAGTTTATACCTTCCTAACCATAGCCTTATTACAAACATATAAAGGTTACATAGGTAGTGAAAATGATTACCACACAAACAAGTAGAAAAAAAAAAAAGAAAAAAAAAAAGAGTAAAGACATAAAGAAACCATGTTCTTCAAGGGGATGATTTGATCAAGTAAATTCAAGTAGTTCTTACAAATCCATTCAATGTCATTTTCCCACCTATAAATAACAAGAATATCTGCACAAATTCACCTAAAGGGAAAATAAAAAACAAAATCGACTCACGAAAGACACGATTTTTCGTAATATTTTTGCTGTTCCACTCTTTGAAGATATAATGATAATTCGACCAAATCAACAGTCTTGGAACCTGACAAACACAAATTGCTCTTTCGGGAGATCACATTTTGTTCCAGTTCACTTTGAGATGGACCAAAAACCATGGAGGAAGTGAACTTTTCGTACATTGGATTGGGAAGTAATAAATCGTGAGATTGAGATGACAGAAGAGAGAGAGCACAGCTGGAGTTGGTTGAACCCACAGATGACTCTTGATGCACCGGTAATATTCGGGTGGTTTTAAGGGCCTGTTTGGATGGGGACCCTTTTTCCTCGAAATGGGAAAACGGGACACGAGTCGAAGGATTTTTGTTGTTATTACATTGTGGATAATAGAAGCTGTCGTTAACGATATTCGGGAAAATCGATGAAGTCTTTGATGGTGCATTTGTCTGAAAGTATGAGGAACCTGTAATAGGAATAAATGTTTCAACTCTTGTGCTAAGATATAAAGTTACGGCAAATAATCTAAAGAAAAAAGTGATTATCCTAAGCTTCTAATGAAGTTTTTCCGATTTTTCGCTTTTACAATTTAGTCAATGGTGAATCAAATACAATCTTGATCAAGAGAAGGCTAATTGTCGAATAAAATGAATAATACTTATCCTTTTCATTAAAAGGCGTATTAAAAACATAAAAATGCCAAAATAAAAAGTGCAGCTCACCAAAGTAAGATTCGAATTGAGGCTTTCTCCGGCGCTCGTTATGGCCAGCAAGTCGTTTACGACAGCTACGCTTCCCTTCGTCAAACTCCGATAGCGCGTGAAATCTTTAAATACAAAATGGTCAATAGAGTTCATGAAGTAAATACAAAATCAGTAACAAGCATTTATTCAGATGAAGCATTTTTGCTCATATTGGGTGATAAATAAAGCGAACGCAGATTATCAACAAAACGGAAAACAATTATTGTTCTTTTAACGACACCTGATACAGAAAACCGAACTGTCTTTCTAACATACTAAATACAATCACTCATTGATATTTGTATCTACTAATGACAATAAAATTCACTGAAAGTTTCAAGCTTTTGTCTCAAATCACAAATAAGTAATAACCCTTTGTATCTATTTAGGCAAATCTTCAGGGCTCGCTTTCGCCATTAACCCTCTGTTAAGACTAAAAGCAAATAATCCCACCAAACACTCAACTAGTAGAAACATGATTGTTAATATAAAAGCAGAAAAAGGAAAAAAAAAAAGAAAAAAAGATTATGTACCGGCTGCATTGCTGACAGAACCTTTGCTGTTTGCCATTTACAATAACCATAGCCGTTTTCGAGTGAACATCACACACTTTGTGCCTCTTGTGGTAATCCTTGGAAGAACTCAAGTCCTTGTTGCACCCGAGGACTCGACAAATGGGTTTCGACAAGGGAATATTAGTAATTTTCGCTCTTTTAGCCGGTACGGAGGGCTCGGGAGCAGTCTTCACCTCATTACAACAACTACCATTCGTGCCCATGTAAGCAATTTCTAGGCTTTCGTGACCACTAGGTAAAAACTTTCTAGTCATTTCGGGCAAACTATGTTCTAAAAATCGAGTGCTATTACTCATATGAACAAAAAGCGATTGTTCATCCGGGTTTTGCAATGGGGTTTTGCTCGTGAGATTGTCGAGCTGAAAATCGGAGAGATCTGCGAAAGGCAGCCTTCTCCCCTCAAATGCATAGCTTAAAGACTCCATTTTTATTTATGGGTTATAGACCAATTACACTTTCAAGCTTCAACTCTGCTGCTGTTTGGAAAAAAAGGAATGAAAAGCAATGAATCAGACTTGTTCTTGCGATCAAGAATTTATGGGACACAAGACAATAAGTCAATAACATTAAATGAGATCAAAGATCTTTAAGATTTCAAAGATCTTCAAGATTTCCTAAAATTGTCAAATAATTTTTTTTTCGGCCTCTGTACAAACCAAAAGTAAAAGATTCACCTCAAATTAAAAAAAAAAAACCCACAAAATCAAGAACAAGATTACAAAAGCTGGGAACAAGCCCAGCTGGTTTAATTCAAAACCTCCTCAAAGAACACACCGAATAATTCAAAAATCTAAAGAAAGAGAGAGAGAGAGAGAGAGAGAGATCGCAGCAAACAAGCAAAACCAGGCAAAATACAAGAACTAATAAGAAGGCAAACAGATTTCATCTTTGAAAGACAACAATTGCTGAACTGAATGAAAAAATCTCTTTAATTCTTCAACGCTTTACCTGGTGAACACAGTAAAGAGAGATGTCGAGAAAGCGAGTGGTGTAAAATGAATGATAGTGTGGAAAATGTGTCAAGTGGGGTTTTTTATTATTATTTGTTATATTATTTAAAAGTGGTGATGACCATATCCATGTAGTGATGACTTGATGAGAGTCAATATCCTTCCTTTCCCATCATACCCCACTGGTAGAAAAAAAATCCCAAGTGTCTAAGTGTCAAAGTAGTTGGTTTTACCAAGGTTATGAAAACCATCCACCGGATCGATGAAGCTACTGATTCTATAGGTCATTAGTCGAATTAGTGGTCGAACTATTTCAGTTAATATATATTATTTTATTTATTTATTTTACATGTATAACATATAATTTTATATATTTTTACTATTATTCTATTAATTTTTATAGTATATGATGAAATATATGTAAAACACATTTGTTCAAGAGATCAAAGAGTCATGCATTAAGAGAAAGAAAGGGAGTGAGTGACTCATGCATGAAGAAAGATGAGTACAATGATGCAGCTGTCAACTTTCAAATTTTGAATTACCTTCTTGATGTAATCTTGGCTGTAGGTTTTTGTAGTATGGTTCTCAATACATAGTAACTTCTTATTGTAACTCTAACACACATCATCTTTATCAAATTAACATTATCTTGTAGTCCAAAAATAGCAATGAAACAGATCTCGAGTTCACCAAGCTTTAGTGGCTTTAACTTTGCATATTTATACTTTTTCAACATGGTATCAAAGCCAGCTGGCTCAAAAATTTTTGTTTTTTTTTTCAATGTTTCTGAGAGACATACCATTAAATGGCGTCTCAGTCACCAACAAGGAGCACCAGTGTGCCCTTATCTTCAAACATCCTCGTTTATCTAACTTCAACATCAGTTAATCACTATAAACTTGACTAATGCTAATTACCTGTTGTGGAAACAATAGATCCTTGATGCTATAGTTGGATATGGCCTTGAAAGCTTCATCTTAAAGGACTGCACACCACCAGATCAATTCATCACATCTCAGATCACAAAACAAGCCTCTCCCAATCCTGAGTACACTGCTTGGATTAGACAAGATCGACTTTTTACCTAATGGCTCATGTTTTTTCTCAGTGAGAATCTTCTCATTATGATGGTTGGAAAAACCACATCAAGGAAGATATGGCAGTCCCTGAAAGCAAACTTCATAGTTTTGTTTAAGGAAAGACTTATGCATCACAAACGACAACTTCAATGACTCAAGAAAGGCTCAAGAACCATGAGAGAATTTCTTGGCAAAGTAAAGTCATGTTCTGATGCACTGTGGACAACATGAGAGTATGTGCCTGAGCAAAACTACATTCTTTATATCTTGTTTGGCCTAGGAGCCGATTACAACTTGCTATAGTTTCTGTGACATCAAAGATAGAACTTGATATGGGATACTATACCCGAAGTAGTAAAGCGGGCGAATAAGCCAGTCTAGCAAACTGGTCGAACTGCCCTGGTTGAGCGGAGAGCGAAAATGACCAAAAAAGACACAAAAGAAACTATAAACTCAACTGGTTGCTCAATCATACCAGATCTTTCCCCACATTTCTTCTAGAACCACACGTTTCACCCATCTTATTTTTTTTTTTTTTGAGAATCGGTCTAGTTGTTTGTCCATTTTTTTGTCCCATTTTTGTGGTCGAACGTTACAGAAACAAGAGCCTTTGGAATGGAAGACAACTTAAAGGGGATTCCAGCACTTGGAGAACAGGTCGGTCCCAGACCTATTGAGGATCTGGTCGAAGATCGACCTGTGGCACAATTGGTCGTCTGATTGTCCACTTTCTAGATTTGGAGCAATCAGCGGATCGACCTAGACTTAGCTGAACATAAGAGCCTTCGAGGAGATTTCAGAGGAATCAAACCCCCACTTGCAGAGGACGCGTGGCACGTCCTGATTGGTCCATATCGCATAACCGTCTTTGACACACCTTCAGTGTGCGTTGTGGTTTCGGGCAGGCTGAGCAACCACCTCAGCTCATTCGGGTAGGCTTCTAGAAGCAGGTGCCCCACCCCTATATATAGGGGTAGGCTTCACGATTCGAGCATGATTTCACTATTATACTCTTGAGACTTGAGATTGGAGTGATATTGACTTAAGCATCAGAGGCTTTTCACTGGAAAACCTCTTCGATGTGAGAGTTTTGGCAGGTACTCGGCGTTCTACCGACGAGAGGAAGATCGAGTGAGCCGTTTCTAGTCGGTTGGAGTGTTCGACGTTACGAGAACCATATAGTTACATGAGGTGTATGCTATTATTCTCAGCTTAGAATCAAGATTTAATGTTCGCACACAAACCATAATAAATCTTGATGGGTCCATACCTACAATCAATCTATCTTCAAGTAACAACAATGTCACTCAAAGGTCAAATACTCAGTTCAATCCAAATAGATGTGGTTTTCAGTTTCTAAGAGAAAAAAGAAGATCGCGTAACTTCAAAGAAAGAGGAGGTAGAGGCTATAGGAACAACAATCGACTTTCATGTCAACTTTGTGGTCTCTTCAATCATACTACTGAAAACTCCAACTAGATATATAATTCAATCTATCCAGGACCTACAAATATGCAACCACAACAACCTCAGTCAGCTCATGTTGCACAACTCGCTAATCCTTCTCTTGGACAAAACATGAGTGCCATGGTGCTATCACTAGATACAAGTCAAGACTCCTTGTGGTTTGGTGACTCAGAAGCATACAATCATGTGACCAGTGACATGTCCGACCTCAGCATTTCTTCAAAACACCAAGGTCACAACAAACATCATGTTGGTAATGGTTCAGGTTTGTTGATTTCACATATTGTCAGTTCATAATTTGTTAATCCCTCAACTCTGTCAAGACCTTTTTTATCTTAAAAATCTTCTTCATGTACCAAGCATTACCAAAAGTCTTATTTTTCTAAATATAACTAAATGTTCTTTGAATTTCACCCTAATTATTGTTTTAGCAGTGATCATGCTACTCAACAAGTCTTTCTAATGATTCTCTTAAGGATGAGGTCTCTACGGCTTTGACATCAATTGTTCAGTGTCTCCATCTCAAGGATATCCAAACACCAGCTCCTCAAATTCTTTTTCTGCAAATGTTGTTTCTGTTAATAAACGAGTAATCTAGAGTTGTGGTACTCTAGATCAGGTCATGCTGCTTTTGACCTTGTTTCCAAGGTTATGAGAAGTTATAATGTTTCAGCTTCTTCTAATGAACATTTTATCTGCAATTCTTATCTTTAGTAAAAAAGTCATGCCTTACCTTATTATGATCCACACATCACTTACACTCAGCCTCTTGAACTCATACGCACAGATTTGTGGGGACCATCTCCAATTAAATCCGTAAATGGTTCTCAGTACTATGGTTTTTTTTCTTTTTTTTTTTTATCAGTATACTAAGTTCAGAAGGATTTACTTCATGAAACTAAGATTTGAAGTTAAACAAACCTTTATTCGCTTCAAATACTTGGTTGAAACTCAATTGAATCACAAAATTAAAACAGTTAAGTGATTGGGATGAGAGTTTAGGAACCTTGGTTCTATATTCACAGATTCTGACATTAATCATAGACTCTCTTGCCCTTATACTCCAACTCAAAATGGGGTAGCTGAGAGGAGATATAGAACCATAGTTGAAATGGCTCTTCCTCTCCTCTATCACTCTCATGTTCCCTTGAAACTCTTAATGTCTTTTTGGCTCTCTTTGTTATCCTAATACAAGACCTTAGAACAAACACAAGCTCCAACCAAGGTCTTTCCCTTCTACCTTTAAGCATAAGGGTTAGAAAGCTCTTCTTCTATCACGTAGAGTCATTGTCACTGGAGATATTATCTTTGATGAACATTAGTTTCCCATTTGCAAAACCACAATCTCTTGTTCTAATAAAGACAATATCTCTTAATTTGTACATACTTCTTCCACCATATTACCTTCACATGGAGCTTATATACCTTCCAACTCACCACATTCTTCTACCACTTTAAGTCATTCTTCATCTCATACCTCTCCAATTATGAATATAAATCTTTTCTCATCCTCTCCTACTTCACCTAACAACTCAGATAACAGTTCTCCTCATACAAACTAAATTATTCCACTTATTGTTGATTTGCCAATTGTGAATGAAATTGGATCTGAACACATTGTGCATTATTCACACAATGCTACTAATACTTCTCCTATAGCACAACCTACTCATTATATGGTTACAAGATCAAAAAAAGGTTCTCTAAAGCCAAGGACCTTTCTTGCTCATCTTTGATGAAGCAGAACCTTTCACATATAAAGAGGCTTTTACACATCCAAAATGGAAGCAGACTATGATCATAGAATATCAAGATATTCATAATATCCACCTTGTCCACTGTCAATACTCTTCCTAACAGGTCAATCATTGGGTGTAAATGGATTTTTAAACTTAAGAGGCATGCTGATGGACCCATAGAAAGGTACAAGGCCTGACTTGAAGCTAAAGGCTACAATCAAACAACAATTATAAACTTCTATGAGAATTTTAGTCCAGTGATCAAGCCTACCACAATTTGAGTAGTTCTTTCCTTGGCTCTAATCTACAACTGGTCAGTCAGACAACTTGACATCAACAATGCCTTCCTTCATGACAAAATAGATGAGGATTAATATATGGCTCAACCACATGGTTTTGAAATACTTTGCTCTTTCTCTCTTGTTTGCAAGCATCATAAATCCATTTGTGGTCTCAGACAAGCAACAAGAGCTTCGTTCACTTAGTTACAAAAAGTTTTGAATTGATTTGGTTTTTACAACTCAAAGTCAAACAATTCTCTCTACATTAAGAAGACATCAACATCCTGCATTTGGCTCCTAGTGTATGTTGATGATATTATCATCACAAATAGAAATGCCCTTGAAGTTCATTCCACGATCACTCAACTTTATCAATCCTTATCTTTAAAGGATCTTGGAGAAGTTCACCATTTCCTTGGCATAGAAATAACAAGAACAACCTCAAATAGTCTTCTATCTCAATCAGGCTATATCAATTAAGTTCTTGATAAGTTTAACATGAAAGATGCTAAACCTCTATCAACCCCTATGGCTACCTCTTCTTCATTGTCCAAGGCACATATCACTCCAATGAAGAATCCATCCTTTTACAGAAGTATGGTTGGATCACTTCAATATGCAGGCATTACAAGACTTAATATCTCATATAGTTTGACTAGGGTGAGTCATTCATGCAATGCCCTATGGGTACTCATTGAAAAGCCGTAAAACGAATTCTGTGAAACCTATCTAACACCTTATCTTATGGACTTCACTTTCCCAACAACTCCGACACTCATCTTAGTGGTTTTTCTTATTTAGACAAGGGTAGTAATGTTGATGATAGAAGATCTATTTCTAGCGCTTGTTTGTATCTTGGGAAAAATCCTATCTCTCGGAGTTCAAAGAAACAATCATCTATTTCCTAGTCTAGTACAAAGGTCGAGTATAGAAGCCTAGCACAAATTGTATTTGATGCTATTTTTACTTGTGTTTGATGTTATTTTTGATATCACATGAAGCCATCGGCTGCTCCTGAGTAGCACAACCGTTATGAACACCTTGTACTCGGCCATCCGTTCATGTTCGGCTGCGGCTTACATCCATCCAGTCTTCCGTGAGCAGTCGGGCCGACAATCAGAGGCACCTAGACCGTGCCCAGAGTCTGGTATCGCGCAGCGTCAAGACTTCTGTTGGGAGTTCGTCAAAATTGGTCTATTTCATCTTTCGCCGATGTTCGTCGAATCAGTCTTTCACCATAGTTTGTCGCGTCCGTCTTTTGCCGGAGTTCGTTGCGTCCATCTTTCGCCGTTGTTCATCGTGTAAGTCTTTCATCAGCATTTGTCGCGACCGTCTTTCGGAGACGCTTGTTGTGTCCATTTTTCGCCAGTGTTCCTCGCGTCCATCTTTCGCCAGAGTTCGCCATGTCTGTCTTTCGTCTGAGTTTGTCACGTCTATCTTTCACTGGCGTTCGTTGCTTCCGTCTTCACCGGAATTCATCATACATCACCTCAAAAAATAGAGTAAAAAAAAAATGGGAGAGGAAGGGTGGAAGAGAAAAGAAGAAGGTGGAAGGAATGATAAAAATAAAAATAAAAAATTGATAAAGTTGTGATGTGATGTTGATATTATTTATTTTTTTTTTTCAACTGTTAGGGAGTTAAATAGAGTACATTTGTATGAGTAAAGAGTGTAGAGGAAAAAAAAAAAAAAAAGCAATATGAAAATTGACAAGGAAGTTGAAATAAGAAATGAGGATTTATTAGCAAAAAGCCAGAATATTTACACCTTTTTATATCGAGACTCTTTTCTAGTTTTCCAATACAATAGTTAAATATAATAAAAATATATTAGAATTCATTAGAGCCTGATTGGATAAAGTATCCAATTATGACTGATCAGATAAATTTTTAATTCAAAATTCAACTTAGATTAACTCAACACAACTTTCCTCAATATTTCAATGTATATCTAAATACCACACCAACTTAATTTACTCATATAATTTTAACTACTTATCAATTTCAATCAATTATTTCATATCTTTACATCAACATCACTTTTAATCACCATTTTTAATATTATTAAATAAAAACTCAAAATCCGACTCAACCAAACATAGTCATTTTTTTTTAAAAAAAAATTAACTCACTTTTTCTGTTAAATTAATCAAATTCTAAATAACTTATATTCAGTCAGACCCTCAAAGTATGTTTGACCTTTAATATCTTTGAATTACATTTAGGGGCATATTTCTTTTTGAATAACATTGTAAACCTTTTTAAAATTTTAAAAATTTGAAACTTTTAAGATTATTTAATTAATTAAGTGGAATCCTTATAGATCTCATGTAATTAATGTCTTTTTGAAATCCCATAAATCTTTAAAAGTCCAATTAAATAAACTATCCCACCTATAGTCAATTTAATTATTTCCATTAGATTCGGTCATGGATGAAATTGGGCTTTTTGACAATGAGGCTCAATTTGTATATTTCATACATGGTCTTCAAAGTTGATATTTAGCCCATTAGCATAAACAATGTTTACAACTTAAGTCCAGTATCGGTTGGTCATGTGTCAGCCCAAATATATTTTATTATACAAATAAGCATACTTTATTTTTACATTATGCAAACGTGACCTTAGTAGTTGACTTGTCCATAAATATTTAAATATACGAGTCGTTTGGATGATAGCATATTGATACAAAATTAGTAAATTGAACTTTATTTACTTCCCAAACTGATCGACCGAACAAACGAAGCGAAACGAAATTCAGTGAATTTCCAAAAAAGGTTTGACTCGTCAAATTAGCTATGGTAAATAATTTTTTTAATTAGATTTTTAAGTCCAAAAGCGCCAATTCTTAAAAAGCTTAATATAGATGTGTTTTGAGAAGAGATGATTCGTAGAATAATCTGTCAACATGAAATTTCCGAAATGTCTATATGATATGCTATATACCAAACAATTATTTACAAATAATTAATATAATTCGCTAGTCGAATAATTATGACGATTCGCTATTAGTAAATCGTTAATACAATCTGGTATTCAATTATGACAATTCACAATTAGTTATACATTAATACAATCTGGTATTCGTTATCCATAGTCATGGTAGACTAATTATGTACCACCACTTGTCATGTGGGCCAAAGTAAAGACTTAATTACATAATTAGACTGCAATATAATTAAGGTGAATTAGATTAATAGAGAAAAGTGGTTGTCTTCAATTGATGATCATATGCTAATTAATTAACCTGTCACTTGCTAATCACTTTTCATTTCTAATTTAAGTTTCTATAAGCATGTGACCCATTTGGATACATTTCACTTTAGTTAATTTTATGGTTTGGTGAAATAATAATCATTTTAAGTTTCTTTCATCATTTTCACCCTTTTTTAACACTTGGATGGTGGAGATCTAAATTAAAACCCAGCCCGGTGACATGCACGATGAGTAGCCATTCGAGTTTCGTATGTGTTTGGATCGTTTTGCTTGAAACCCGATCAAGACTCGAGCGATCTGATTAGAGTCGATCTCCAACGAAACTCGACATCTTTACGCTAGCTGCGTAATTTTTTCTCCAACAGGGCGCTACAAATTTACGCCAAAATAGATAAGAAAAGCGTTGCTTCGTTTTCCATTTTTTTTGGATAGTAAATTATTTTTGGAGTTACTGTAAAATTGTAGCATTACACTACACTTTGTTTTGTTATTTTCTTTAATTTGATGTATTATTTTCTTACAAAATCTGTACTAAGCATCACCAACAAACTTATAGTTTGGTTTCGTAATTGTATTGAGACATTCATTTGCTATATGACTATGAACAATATATGATACAAAGATTTCAATGTACAATGTCCGGGGTTTAAAGATCTGAGAGAGTTTATCCGTCGAGCCATGTTCAAGTCACACTCATTTAGAACACTTTTCCAAGAAGGTAGGACGAGAGAGTTTATCCGTCGTCAGTGCCTTGGGTTCCAAAGGAGTTTGCTTTGAAGAACTTTGTTGTGAAGCTGTGGAGGAAGGCAAAGAGACTTAGGTGTTGGAGAACAACTTAATTTAAAGTTTGCTGAGAACGGGGTGGCGGCTTCTTGGCAATGGAGGAACTTTGACTGCTTTGTTCAGAACCAATCGGTGGCCTCGAGCTTACAAAGGAAACTGGAGTTCTACCCGGCATTGTCAGCTATTGCTTCTGATATCTTTGTTCTTGCCTTCTCTTCTCTTGATTGCTCTTTTTGTTTTGATTCGGGTCCTTTTTAGTGGTTTTTGTTTTGGTGCTCCTTCGGGTAGGGGTGTCTCGTGTACTACCCCGTCGGGTGCCTCCTTTTGTGCTCTTGTTTAGGTAGGTACCCATTTCGACCAGTTGGTTGTTCGGTTGTAAAACGTTTTTTGGAGTTTATAAATTTCTTGTTTATCGAAAAAAAAAAAAAATAGTCATTGCCCTTCCAATTTTAAAAGTTGACACGCTTATCATTATAGTTTATAGATCACCACCTTGTTGCATCATTTACAATCATATGCCTTTTTTTTACCCTATCTTCAAGACTCTAACCTCGTAACCAATTCTAAGTAATTTGTCTCTCATGATTTATGGGTAAACTCTATTCAAATGGGGTTTACAATAATTGACCGCAAATTTTGAACTATCAATATTTTAAAATTTACTTTTGCTAGCTGCTAATACAATGAGTTATTTTCAAACCTAAAATTTATGTTCACTTGATCCCACATTTTTTTCCCCTTAAACCCATTAAAATAGCTAGCTTATAAGACATGTTAATTAACTTATGTTACTTTGACGTGTACCGAAACAAACCGATCGGATTTCTCACGTATAAAAAAAAAAAAAAAAAAACTCGTCTGAAAATGACTCGACTCGTACAAGTTTTCAAGCTAATTGATGTGACCAAAATTACAATCTTTTTTGTACTACTAATGACCTATGTTATACTTTAGCTTGAAATATTAGGCCTAATCGAATATTTTGGTCTCCTATTCTTGATGACTACTTGCTATAGCCTTTTGAAAGTGAATTTGACCTCACTATTATAAATTAATTAGCCCATCAAATCTTACCCTAAGCATGTACCACAAATGCTAGATTTTAGTTATTTATTTATTTATTTATTTATTTATAACAATTATCTAAGTGAAAAAAAAAAATAAAAAAATCCCCACAACAAATAAATTTCAACAACTCATGGTATCAAAGTCAATAATTTTTACAAAATAACTCTAGTACAAAATTAAAAGTCAAAAAGGTCCAAGATTTACTTTGATTTCCAAGCACAATGGATAGTAGAAAGAAAATAAATTTGAACAATCAAATAAGCTATTAATATCTTGAGTAAAAACAGAATATCAGGTCAAATTAATTGAGACCAACATATAGAATCAAAAATATTGCTTCCCATAATTACACTTGTGTAAAAACATAGTCATGATTTAAATTCAAACCAAACCAAAAAAAAATCACCTTTAATATTTCAAAAACCAATAAAATAAAATAATAAATAAAAAATAATAATAATAATAATTAAAAAAACCAATAAAATAAAATAAAATAAAATTCTTCAAAGAATAATAATTTTTTAATTGGCCCTACTGTCTTCATGACAGTCACGTTCAAAAGTAAAGCCACAAGCCTAAAGAAATTAAAAGAAGCAAAAAGCAAAAATGATTATATAGCAAAAAGAGGAAAATGAGAAAACATGGTTGGCCCATCTTTTATCATGTGTTAAAAAATAGTACACATATTTTCTCATCCTCAACCTAAATTCCAAAACCAATGCCCAAATTTTATTAATTAGCTACCTTTTACTTTTATTTATTTTTTATTACTATTATTTTTTTCTCCTCACAATATATAAAAACACCTAAGTCCCAAATTTTCTAGACCAACAATATTGTCCAACTACACTCACATATAAGTTAGACTTTGTTTTTTGTCCCTTTGCCAAACAATATAGTAACACACAAATGGGCAAAATAGCCACCAAAATGCCTAAGTTTTGCCTAAATAGGATTAGGCCCCTAGTTCGGGTCCGATCGCCGCCTACACAATCCAAGAATGAGGATAATTCGACGACGAGTGGCGACGAGAGGAAAACAGAAGAGTTTTCCGGCGTCGAGAAGGGTATGTCTGGCGAAGGAGTCGATAAATCGAGAGCGATCGGTGGCCGGAAAGTGATGGTTGTGGTCGATTCGAGTATGGAGGCTAAGAATGCATTGCAATGGGCACTTAGTCACACATTGCAAAATCATGACATTTTGGTCCTTCTCCATGTCATTAGGCCTTCAAAACAAGGTAACCTTTGTTAATTGTACCTATCTATCTTATATGATGTTCTTGATTCGGGAAATTTTTTACCCTTATGCAGTCATCGAATTTTTTTACTGTTGAATCAAGCATTGACTGTACATGATCGAAAGTTTTGTTAATATATTTATCTATCTATATGATGTTCTTGATTCGGGAAAATTTTTTACCCTTTTACAGTCATCGAGTTTTTTTTACTGTTGAATCGAGTGTTAGACTGCACATGATCGAAAGTTCCCTTGATGGGATATGAATAATTAATATGATCAATTTTTTTTATCAAAAATTTTGTTTTTAACAGGTGATCAATCAACTATGGATACTAAAGTACCTGAGTTCATCAATACCATGAAAACTTCATGCCAAGTTAAGAGGCCAGAGGTGTGTTAATTAGTACAATTTTTGCTATTTTTTTTACATCCCAAAATTGCAAATGCTACAAGTTGTTATCCTTATTTATTTAATTTTTTTAATTTTAATAGTAACATGCATATAGTTGTGGAGATTATTTAATTTAGATAATTTAAAAAATTCTAATTTTACGCGAATCTAGGTGGTGGTTGAGGTGGCGGTGGTGGAAGGGAAAGACAGAGGGGCGGCCATAGTGGAGGCAGCCGGGCGGGAGGGGGCAGCATTGCTAGTGGTCGGGCAGAAGAAACGGTCGGTGACATGGCGGCTGATGCTGATGTGGACAGGGGCCGGGCGGGGATCGGCTGGCGGTGTGGCCGAGTACTGTGTACAGAATGCAGGCTGTATGGCAATTGCTGTGAGGAGGAAAAGCAAGAAGCTTGGTGGCTATCTCATCACTACCAAAAGGCAGAAGGACTTTTGGCTCTTGGCATGATTTTTTCTTCTCTTTTTTTTTTCTATTTTTTTTTTTATTTTTGTTATTATTATTATGGAATTAGGGATTTTTAATGAGTTTAGTTTCTTGATTTGATGGTGGAAAATGAGATGGATTGTACAAAATTAAAAA
>CACSLK010027837.1:11518294-11532349 GCA_902706635.1 Striga hermonthica | reverse complement strand
AAAAAAAAAAAAAAAAAACTATGGATCTTTGGTTGGTTGTAAATGGGATATGATATAATATATAGGTGTGGATTATTGCATCCAAGGATGCTTTTTTGTGTGAATTGTGTCAACTCAAGTGGAACAATTTGTCCCTCTAAAATCAGTTGAAAAAGGAAAAAGTAGTTAGACTAATATGTCATGCAAAGTCTAGCCATAAAATAATTATTATTTTTTATTTATATTGTGAATTTTTATTTTAAAATTTAACAATTTATTACTATATAACAAATTTACCTATTTAATAAATATAATAGTACAAATCCAAATTAATAAATTTTTTTCAAAATTTTAATTATGGTAAATACAAAATTTACTCGCTATTTGATGTTTTTTTTCACCGTTTTTAAATATATATATATTTTTTTTTTGTCGTTTTACAAGTTATTTAAAAAGTCAGTTACTAATATATCTAAATAATTGTTCAATGTTGATTCACGTAGCATGTATGAATGTCTATTTCTCTATATTTATTACACGTTATCGGCACGAACCCTCTATCCGACTATCTATATTAGGTACTCACAACGATAAGAATTTACTAGATATATCAATGACATAAATTTGGAATGAACTACTAATTTGTATATCACCATTATTATTGACAAGTAGCTAGCTAGGCTATGCTACTTGGTACTGAAGTATCATATATGAGCGGGATCGGAGATCTAATGTATTTTGTTAATTGCACCAATCGAATATATCTTTCTCCCTAACTTATTAGCAAGATATAACTTGTCACCAACTAAAAGACGTTGTAATGAAATTAAACATATATTCCGTTGTCTCCATGGGACAATCAATTTGAGATTATTATTTGATTCCAATAAAAAAAAATTAAAATTATTGATTTTGCAGATGCAGGATATATATCAAACCTACACAAGGCAAGATCTCAATCTAAGTATGTTTTCACGATTGACGGAACTGTGTTTTCTTGGGGTTCTAGACAACAAAAATTGGTTGTTGCATCTTCAAACGATGTTAAAATCATTGCACTTCGTAAAGCAACTAGGGAATGCATTTGACCCACAAAGACGAATCACCACATCCAAAAAGCTAGTGGATTATCAAATAACAAAGATTTAACGGCTATAGACAATGCAACATCTTCTGCACAAACCAAAACGGGATATATTAGAAGTGACCGAATTAAACATATCCTGTCAAAATACACTCAAGAGCTTGAAAAAGATAAACAAATCAAATTCAATACATTCGATCAAACCATAATGCAACAGATTTATTTACGAAAGCGCTTTCTACTACAACGTTTCGTAAACATGTTAATAGAATAATATATGTTTACCTTAAATACCTTTGTATTAGTTATGTTGTTCATATAATAAAAGTGCTACTCCCTCTTTAGCACCTTTAGTTATTTAGCATTAGTATAAATACTCATACCCTTGTAAACCCTAGTTCACTTTTTCACACATTTTATTTTTCTCCGCCTTCTCTCTTCTCTGTACAAGACTGATATTCCTTTTCTCTCTTAATGCAATCTTTCAATCTTTCTTCTTTATGTGCTCGATTGTTACTTGATATGGTATCAGTCGCATAGATCCTGTTATTCCGCTGCTGTTCGATCCAATTTCTCGTTGATCTGTTGTTTTTTTGCGATCGATCGTTCTCATTTGATTTTCAGACATTCAATTTTCAGATCGACCTCTGTTATATTCGATTCACTGTTTTTCCGATCAGATCTGTTACATATTTGAGCGATTTAGACAATGACTACTGTGAATCCGTCCGAAGATCCGACATCTCCATATTTTTTGCATGCCAGCGACAATCCTGGTGCGCTGATCGTCGCCGAGCTGTTCAACGGCGACAATTACGTGTCGTGGTCCCGTGCTGTATCCATGGCCCTCAACGTCAAGAACAAAATCGGCTTCGTCGACGGTACTGTGTATGTTCCTAATCCCACTGATAACCCTAATCTGTCTCTTGCTTGGGTTAGAGCGAATAATCTAGTCTTATCATGGTTATTGAACTCTGTAAACAAAGATATAAGACAATCTCTTTTGTTTTTTACTGTCGCTCAAGATGTTTGGGAAGAAATTCGGTCTCGCTATGCTTTGTCTAGTGGCCCAAGGGTTTTTCACCTAGAAAAATCATTGAGCACAATAGATCAGGGAACTATGTCTATTACTCAGTATTACACCAGTTTTAAGTCTCTGTGGGATGAATATGTTACTTATCGTCCTATTATCAAGTGTGTTTGTGGTGTATTTGCCAATTGTACTTGTAAAATTTTTGAGGCTATGGCTACTGCTCAACAGCATGACTGTGTTATGAAGTTTTTGATTGGATTAAACGAGTCTTACTCCTCTCTCCGAAGCCATTTCCTTCTTTCTAAACCTCTGCCCCCTCTCACTACCATTTATTCACTCCTCCTTCAAGAGGAAAGCCAGAGGACCTTATCCAACACCACACCATCAGATTCTATTCCTATGTTAGCTAAATCATCCCACACCTACCAACATACATCTCAACACAAACAGTTTCATAATAAACCTCCCAATCCTACATACAACAAAGACAAAAATCGTCCCAAATGCTCTCACTGTGGCCTTTTAGGTCATACCATTGACAGATGCTTTCAAATCATTGGCTATCCTCCAAATTGGGTTGGACCTAAGGGTCAAAGAATCTCTAAACAGCATTCTGCTCATGCAGCTATATCTGATACACCTTCTCCCACTTCTGTTACTCATGATGATGCATCTTCCATGACTAACAGTTTATTTCATGAGTTTTTAGCCTTTAAGAAATCTCAGGAGGTGAAAACTACATCTCATGATCCTCCTGTAGTGGCTACTGCTTTTGCTGAGCTTTCAGGTATGACTACACCTCTATCATGCATGGTTACTAGAAATTTATGCACTACAACATGGATTCTGGATACTGGTGCAACAGATCACATGATATGCAGTCCTAATTTTTATACCTCAAATGCTCATTCTGTATCTGTGCAAATAAATCTTCCAAATGGTAATCATACTTCTGCATCTATGATTGGGAATGTAAAGCTGTCTGACTCTATCATATTATCTGATGCATTATATGTCCCATCATTTGCTTTTAATTTAATATCTGTCTCAAAATTGGCTGCTACCTGTAACTGCATTGTCAAATTCCTGTCTTCTTCTTGCATAATACAGGACCTGACAAACCTCAAAATGATTGGTTCTGCTGATCATAGAGGAGGATTATATCATCTCAACATAGATTCTAATATTTTTTCTCATTCAAATGTATCTGCTGTTAACCATGTAACCCCCAATTTACCTGTAACAAAACCAACCTCTGATTCCTCTTTGTGGCATAATAGACTGGGTCACTTGTCATATTCCAAACTTCAAACTCTACCTATTCCTCATTTACTCAATAAGGGTTCAATCCCATGTGATGTATGTCATTTCTCAAGACAAAAACGATTACCTTTTACTGAAAGTCATTCTGTTGCTGATCATCCCTTTGATTTATTGCATTGTGATGTTTGGGGTCCTTTCTCAATTCCCTCATATTCTGGTCACAAGTATTTTCTCACTATTGTGGATGATTATAGCAGACTTACTTGGATTTATCCTGTTCTCATGAAATCTGACATCAAAAGTCATTTCATTCATTTCTACAACATGGTGTTAACTCAGTTTGATAGAAAAATAAAAATCATAAGAACTGATAATGGTACTGAGTTCATTCTCAAACAATTCTATTCTGATCATGGCATTTTGCATCAAACATCATGTGTTGAAACACCTCAACAAAATGCTAGAGTAGAAAGGAAACACCAACATCTTTTACAAGTTGCAAGAGCTCTTTTATTTCATGCCAACCTTCCATTACATTTCTGGATTGATTGTGTGTTAGCTGCTGCCCACATTATAAATAGAGTTCCCACCCCTGTTTTACAAAACAAATCCCCTTTTGAAATGCTCTTTAACAAACTGCCTACTTATGATCACATGAAGGTTATTGGCTGTTTATGTTATGCATCAACTCTGATTGCTAATAGACATAAATTTGATGCTAGAGCATCTAAGTGCATTTTTCTTGGTTATCCACTTGGTTGTAAAGGATACAAACTTTACAACCTGGATACCAAGAAGACATTAATTTCCAGGAATGTCATATTTTATGAACATGTGTTTCCTTTTGCTCAGTCATCCCCATCTAATACTTCTAATCTTCTTTTCCCACATCCTGAATCTATCTTTGACTTTGATGATAATTCTCTTTCATCTCAAAACACCCATACTAGTTCCCCAGTTATTCATTCACCAACTCAAAATACTCCACCCTCTCATATTCAACCTACAACAACTGATATTCCCACATCACATACTCAACATACATGTTCTCAACCCCCAGATAACTCTCCAGATTTAAATTCCCCTCAACAAAGAAGAAGATCATCCAGAATACATAAAATCCCAGCCTATTTGGACATTTATAAACATTCCTTGAACCATCATGCTGCTTCCTGTTCCTCAAACACACTTCCTAACATTCCTGGAACATCACCTTACTCAATTTCTGATTATTTGTCCCCTGATATGTTATCTTCTTCTCATAGCTGTTTTACTGCATCCATCAGTACTGTTTCTGAACCAAGCACATATAAACAAGCTGCAAAAGATCCTTTATGGGTTGAAGCTATGAATAAAGAACTGAATGCCCTAGAACAAACAAAAACATGGATTTTAACTGATTTACCAAAGGGCAAACATTGTATTGGTTGCAAATGGGTTTTCAAAATCAAATATAAATCTAATGGCACTATAGAAAGGTATAAAGCCAGATTAGTTGCCAAAGGTTACACTCAAGAAGAAGGAATTGACTATTTTGATACTTTCTCTCCGGTTGCAAAAATTTCTACTGTTAGATTTCTTGTTGCACTTGCATCCATTAAGAATTGGCATGTTCATCAACTAGATGTAAATAATGCATTCCTTCATGGTGACTTAAATGAGGAGGTGTACATGACACCTCCACCTGGTTATTGCACAGCTTCTTCTTCTCAAGTATGTAAATTGACTAAGAGTTTATATGGATTAAAACAAGCATCTAGACAATGGTTTTACAAGTTAACATCCTGCCTTCTTGCTTATGGTTTTACTCAATCCATTGCAGATTGTTCTTTGTTTTACATGCATAATTCTAGTTCAGTCATTATTCTCTTAGTTTATGTGGATGACATAATTTTGACTGGTAATGATATCTGTCAGTTAAATGCCATTAAATCTCATCTGGATGCATATTTTACAATCAAAGACTTGGGTCAACTCAAGTACATTTTAGGCTTAGAGTTTGCTCACTCTGAAAAAGGGATACATATGTGTCAAAGAAAGTATGCTCTAGATATAATTACTGACACTGGTTTATTGGGCTGTAAGCCAGCAAATACTCCCATGGATTCTTCAGTTAAATTAAGCAAACATGATAATTCTCCTTCGCTTGATAATCCTTCTGAATACAGAAGACTTGTAGGCAGGCTACTTTATTTGACCATCAGTAGACCTGACATTGCATTTTCAGTTCAATCATTAAGTCAGTTTTTATCTAGTCCATCACAATATCATCTTCAAGCTGCTTACAGAGTGCTCAGGTATGTCAAAGGAACACTTGGCCAAGGTATTCTCTTTCCCAGATCATCTACTTTACAATTATCTGCTTACTCTGATAGTGATTGGGCCTCTTGCATTGATACAAGAAGAAGTGTTACTGGTTTTTTGATATTTCTTGGTAACTCTTTAAGTTCATGGAAAAGTAAGAAACAACCTACTATAAGTAGGTCCTCAGCTGAAGCTGAGTATAGGGCCCTTGCCCTCACAGCTTGTGAAATCCAATGGTTAATATCTCTATGCTTTGAAATTGGTATTCCACTTACTACACCTGCTTCTCTGTTCACAGATAACAAATCAGCACTAGCTATGGCTTCCAACCCTGTGTTCCATGAGAGGACTAAACACATAGAGCTGGACTGCCATTTAATAAGAGAGAAGATAGGCCAGGGACTCATCCATCTGTCTCACATCCCCACCAAAGACCAACTCGCAGATTTTCTCACCAAACCACTCCCTGGACCTGCCTTCAAGGCCCTTACCTCCAAGTTGAGCATGCCCAACATCCATGCTCCACTTGCGGGGGTAATAGAATAATATATGTTTACCTTAAATACCTTTGTATTAGTTATGTTGTTCATATAATAAAAGTGCTACTCCCTCTTTAGCACCTTTAGTTATTTAGCATTAGTATAAATACTCATACCCTTGTAAACCCTAGTTCACTTTTTCACACATTTTATTTTTCTCCGCCTTCTCTCTTCTCTATACAAGACTGATATTCCTTTTCTCTCTTAATGCAATCTTTCAATCTTTCTTCTTTATGTGCTCGATTGTTACTTGATACATGTCAAAAACATAGGAATTAGACATTTTCCCGATTTACTGGAAATTGATGGACTGAAGCATATATAAATTTTCTATCAACATCACTTCATGGTAGTTAAGAAGGTCAGGCTGTAATAATCAACACCGTTGAGCTGAATTATTTATTTGTTTACTATGTTTAAGTATATATTACATGTGAATTAAAATAAATATAGTTAATACATAATAAATTGAAAGATGGAGACATTTGGACTAAACGAACTTAATTAGAGAGCAACTGGATGTATTATTATTCCAATCTATTATCTCATTCACCAATTAAAAAACACACTTTATAGTTTTTTCTGTATTTTTCCAACACTGTTATGAAATACGGGGAATATAAAGAACACAATGTATAAAAACCGGATATCAGTTGTACTGAAATATCTTTCCTTCTTCACTACTTTTTCGTCCATAAATTGTAAGAAACACTTGCCTTTTATAGGCACATTTTGTGCACACAATTCAATGCAACCCACACACTAATAATATAATAATTACAATGATAATGTTTAATAGTGGTAAGATTCCACTTATGTATAACACTCCCCCTTGGAATTACCACTATTAAATGTGCATTTATGCTGCCTCGTTAAAAACCTTATCTGGAAAAACCCTGTGGGAAAAAAACCGAGACAAAGAAAAAAGAGTACAGCCGCACACACTCCCCCTCGAGTTATCATCCGTGCAAATCCCGAAGATGTCTCATTCCAATATTGTGCACGTGCTTTCGAAATATTGTCGTCGGAAGCGCCTTCGTAAACAAATCTGCTGCATTATCGCTTGATCGGATGTATTGAACTTTGATTTGTTTGTTTCGTTCAAGCTCTTGCGCATATAAGAATAACTTTGGCGGGATATGTTTAGTTCTGTCACTCTTGATGTATCCTTCTTTGGTTTGAGCGACACATGCTGCATTGTCTTCGTATATCACCGTTGGGTCATTATTATTTGATAGTCCACTGGCTTGTTGAATGTGTTGAGTCATGTTTATGAGCCAGATACTTTCCCTAGTTGCTTCATGGAGTGCAATGATCTCAGCATGGTTTGAAGACGTCGCGACTAATGTTTGTTTTTGGGAGCGCCAAGAAAATGCAGTTCCGCCAATCGTAAAAACATATCCAGTTTGAGATCTTGCTTTATGGGGATCTGAGAGATATCCTGCATCTGCAAAACCGATTATTTCATGTTTTTTATCGTTAGAATAAAACAGTCCCAAATCGATTGTCCCTAGGAGATAACGGAATATATGCTTAATTCCATTCCAATGCCTCCTTGTAGGTGCTGAGTTATATCTCGCCAACAAGTTGGTAGCAAAAGATATATCTGGTCTGGTGCAATTTGCAAGATACATAAGAGCCCCTATTGCACTCATATATGGTATTTCAGGACCAAGTATTTCTTCATTTTCATCACAAGGTCGAAATGGATCCTTTTCGACATCTAATGTTCGATTGACCATTGGGGCACTAAGTGGATTAGCCTTGTCCATATTGAATCGTTTCAGAATTCTTTTAGTATAATTAGATTGATGGACAAATATCCCATTTTGGACCCGTTCTATTTGCAAACCTAGACAATATTTGGTCTGCCCGAGGTCTTTCATTTCAAACTCGCCTTTTAGTAAAGTGACTGCTTCTTCAATTTCATTTGTAGTCCCAATAATATTAAGATCATCGACATAGACAGCAATTATCACAACTCCATCTTGTGATCTTTTTATAAAAACACACGGGCATATTTGATTATTTATGTACCCACGTTTCAGTAATTGTTCACTCAAACAATTATACCACATACGCCCGGATTGTTTTAAGCCATACAATGATCTTTGCAGTTTTATTGCACATAACTCTTTAGGTTTGGACTTTAGTGCCTCGGGAATTCTAATTCCTTCTGGAATTTTCATATAAATGTCAGCGTCTAACGATCCATATAAGTAAGCAGTCACAACATCCATAAGACGCATCTCAAGATTTTCATGGATGGCCAAACTAATCAAGTATCTGAAAGTAATCGCATCCATAACAGGGAATATGTTTCATCATAATCGATCCCAGGCCTCTGGGAGAATCCCTGTGCTACAAGACGAGCTTTATATCTTGTGATCTCATTTTTCTCATTTCTTTTTCTGACAAAGACCCATTTGTACCCAATAGGTTTTATGTCTTTGGGTATAATGGTTATAGGTCCAAAAACCTTTCGTTTATTAAGCGAATTTAACTCGGCTTGAATAGCACCTTTCCACTTGTCCCAATCATGTCTTTTCTGACATTCAATCATAGACTTTGGTTCAGGATCCTCAACTTCTTTGTCAATTTCTTGTGATACCATATATGCGAATGCATCATCAATGATCTCATCACGTTTCCAAAGTTTCCCATTATTTACATAATTGATGGAGATTTCAATATTTTCATTTCGTTCCAAAATTTTTCCATCATCTTGATTCCTTTTCAAATTCGAATTTTGAATTTCTCTTTTCTTTCGAGGATTCTTATCTTTAGACCCCACTGGTCTTCCTCGTTTCAATTGTGCCTTTAATTCATTTGGCACATCGTCATTTGCCATTTCTTTTGGAATCTCAATCCGAGCAGGAGCATTTATAGCTGCAACATGTGATTTTGTCACCCTTTTTGTGTCAGTAAATGCATCTGGCAATTGATTTGCAATATTCTGCAGATGTATAATTTTTTGAACTTCTTGCTCTCTTTGTTTGGTGGGAGGATCAAGATATGACATTGATAATGTTCTCCATTCAATATTTTTCTCAATTGACTTTTCATTCCCACCTAAAGGGGGAAACAATTCTTCATTAAAATGACAATCATCAAATCGAGCTGTAAAAACATCACCTGTTTTTGGCTCAAGATATTTTATTATTGATGGAGATTCGTATCCAACATATATTCCCAACCTTCTTTGAGGCCCCATTTTCGTACGTTGGGGCGGAGCAATTGGTACATACACTGCACAACCAAAAATTCTTATATGTGCAATATTTGGTTCTCGACCAGATGCCAACTGTAATGGCGAGTATGTATGGTGTGCACTTGGTCTTATGCGAATTAGATTATCTGCATGCAGAATAGCATGTCCCCATACTGAAGTGGGCAGTTTTGTTCTCATTATCAATGGTCTGGCTATAAGCTGCAATCGTTTGATCAATGATTCTGCTAGACCATTTTGAGTATGAACATGTGCTACAGGATGTTCAACATCAATTCCCACTGCCATACAATAATCATTAAATGCTTGAGATGTAAATTCTCCAGCATTGTCCAGTCTGACTCTTTTTATAATATAATCTGGGAATTGAGCCCTTAATTTGATAAGTTGGGCAAGTAATTTAGCAAATGCCACATTTCTAGTGGATAACAAACTCACGTGAGACCATCTACTAGAAGCATCAATTAACACCATAAAATATCTGAATGGACCACAAGGTGGATGAATAGGTCCACATATATCACCATGAATTCTTTCTAAAAATAATGGTGATTCATGCCCGACTTTAGTATGTGATGGTCTTATTATCAATTTCCCTTGAGAACATGAGGTACACGTCAATTCACGTGTTTGCAATATCCTCTGATTTTTTAACGGATGTCCACTAGAATTTTCAATAATTCTTCGTATCATAATCGAGCCAGGATGACCAAGTCTATCATGCCAAAGTTTAAACATTTCATTCGCCTGTGACTTTGTTGCAGCATAAGTCTCAATAATATAAATGCGGGTGTAATATAAGCCC
This sequence comes from Striga hermonthica, assembly GCA_902706635.1. Taxonomy (NCBI): domain Eukaryota; kingdom Viridiplantae; phylum Streptophyta; class Magnoliopsida; order Lamiales; family Orobanchaceae; genus Striga; species Striga hermonthica. The sequence goes on along the minus strand of CACSLK010027837.1, from coordinate 11,522,113 downwards.
GATGATAAGGCTGGCAATTTCTCCAAAACACATTTATTTCCCGCAACATTTGAAGTAATGCAAAGATATTCAACTCCCCCTTCATTCATTGTTTCAACATGGTATCCGTTCATTCGGATATCTTTAAAACTCAACAAATTTCTTGTTGATTTCGGGGAGAATAATGCATCATTCAATGTAAACTTTGTACCTCCCGCCATAAAAAATATGGCTTTTCCAGAACCCTCAATTATCTTTGCATTTCCAGATATTGTGTTTACTTTTGCTTCATTTAATTTCAAGTTGACAAAATATTTTCTGTCCTTGAGTATAGTATGAGTTGTGGCACAATCAACAAGACATATATCTCCATTTTGAATTCGAGACCGATCCATGATCTAAAGGAAAAACAACATTATTATTGATCAAATTTGAAATACAGATACAACTAGTACAAATACGCAAATACAACAAAAACTTAGAAAGCAATAAAAGAAACATGATAATCAGTTGTTCTCTTGGTCATTTCCAGCTCTTTCTTCAAATACCGCATCAGCAAAATCCAAGTTCAACATGTCATCGATGCCATAGTCATCATCTACACGTGTTGTATCATTTGCAGAGGATTCCCCAACTATAAAGTTAGTTTCTACATTTTTATCTTTTGATTTCTGGGAATCATTATATTTATCAACCACGTGTTTCGGAGCACGACAATTTCGTGCCCAATGCCCCGTCTTTCCACATCGATAACATTCATTTTCATTATTATTTTCTGGCACATTATTTTGTTCAAATTTTGGCTGGAAATTTCTCCCCCTTTCAAAATTTTGGACATAGCCACGGCCTCGTCCACGATAATTCCCTCGGCCCGAGTTGTATCCTCTGTGAAATTTGAAGCCTTGGTCAAATCGGTGATCTGGGCCATATCCACGGCCACGGCCACGTCCACGTCCACGACCCCGGCCACGTCCCGAGGTATATCCACGCATATATGTTTGGCTGTTTTGAGTTCCGGTTCCCTGTTTCGATATCACAACATTTATTTCAGGGACCGCAGTAGACCCCGTGGGTCTAGATTCATGATTTTTCATCAACAACTCGTTATTTTGTTCAGCCAACAGCAAACAAGAAATCAACTCAGAATATTTTACAAAGCCTTTTGCTCTGTATTGTTGCTGCAATAATACATTTGAAGCGTGGAACGTGGACAACGTTTTTTCCAGCATATCGTAATCAGTTATATTTTCTCCGCATAATTTTAACACCGAACAAATGCGGAACATGGCCGAATTGTACTCGTTAACAGTTTTGAAATCCTGGAAGCGTAAATGCATCCATTCATAACGAGCCCGGGGGAGAATCACCGTTTTCTGGTGATCATACCTTTCTTTCAAGGCTTTCCATAGATCCGCAGGATCTTTAACAGTTAAATATTCATTTTTCAAAGCCTCATTCAAATGATGCCTCAGAAATATCATTGCCTTTGCTTTTTCCTGTATTGATGAATCATTTGGGGATATTATTGTTTTTTCCAATCCCCTTGCCGCCAAATGTATTTCGGCATCCAATGTCCATGCTATATAATTTTTCCCAGAGATATCGAGAGATTCGAATTCAAGTTTGACCAGATTTGCCATGATAACTATAAAATAAAACATCAATGCTTAGATTCGAAAAAATTACATAATCATTAATTCTTCAAGACGTACATAAGAGCAAATACTAAACACATTATACAAAGCTGTAATACATAAAATTTAAATCCAACAGTACGATACATCATTTTGAAAATTAGGAAAACATAAATAATAAACAAGATAATGGTAATTATAAGTAATGAATCAAACATTTTTTTTTCTTAAAACAATATATTTTGAGTGTTTGTATTATGAAAATGAATTGTAGTGTTATATATAGATATTGGTAAATAACCGTTACAATATAGCCGTTAACTAGCCGTTGGAAACAAATTTAATGATATAATATTTGCTAATTAATCATTTATGATTATAAAATTCTAATTAATCATGTATATTACCTTAAAAATTCACCGAGTCATTACGCAAACAATTTAATAAATAGCAAATCAAATAAAAATGTTACTCCACACTGCTAGATAAATCTTTCGGTGGATACAAGAATAAACAGCTATAAATTTTACGCCACATTACTGGGTAAACCATTTTTGTGGGTGTTTAGTATAAATAATAACATTTATTACAACTTGAAAAATACTTCATAAGCAAATTTAATAATATCATATCACCACATATTATTGACTATGGCATAGCCTAATTTGCCAATAATAATGGTAACGTGTAGATAATATCATATTTAGTATACATATCTTGACTGTGGCAGAGCCTAACTTGTCAAGAATAATGGTAATATATATATATTTTTGACTGTGGCAGAGCCTAACTTGTCAAAAATAATAGCAATATGTATATATATCCTTGACTGTGGCAGAGCCTATCTTGTCAAGAATAATGGTAATATGTATATATATCCTACCTGTCTTGACCGGGTAGAGCGTTCGTGCTGATAACGTGTTATGAAATACGGGGAATATAAAGAACACAATGTATAAAAACCGGATATCAGTTGTACTGAAATATCTTTCCTTCTTCACTACTTTTTCGTCCATAAATTGTAAGAAACACTTGCCTTTTATAGGCACATTTTGTGCACACAATTCAATGCAACCCACACACTAATAATATAATAATTACAATGATAATGTTTAATAGTGGTAAGATTCCACTTATGTATAACAAACACATATTTTTTCATTATATTTAAGAATCTATATATATATAATTGCTGGCATATAGTATTTAATAAAACATTTAATAAAACCTCCATTCATTTTCCCGCTCATTTTTTCAATTAATGTAAAACCGTTACATTTTACATTAATAAAGTGTAATGATAATTTGAATATAATTTATTCACTACTAACACTAATTGATTACAACTTTACATTAAATAGTATGTAGAAGTTACATACTTATAAAAAATTGTATAGCAATTTTTTTTCTTTAAAGTACTTTTTCTAAAATGAAATATTTTTGTTCTTTTTAAGCGATTTTTATCTAATATTAGTTAATTGACATGAGTGTCATAATTAAATATCTTAAAATCACATAAACAAATGCTATAACAATGATAAAAATAATTGTAATATTTTTCTAACTAATTAATTGTATGGTTCATCTAAATTACTAAATTATATTAGCCATTAAAATGTATGACATCAATATAAAGATTCATATGTAACTTAAATAAATTATATTTACATTACACATTTGTATGTAGTCAGAATTTAAAATGTAATACATCAATTATCTAATATAAAATTTTTATATATTATATACATAAATATAATATATAAATTTTTATTTTTCTTTGTGCATGTGCACAGAATGAATACTAGTGTAAAAGTAATTATTACTGTTTATTTTATCTATAAAATTTACATCCATCCATTTACCTTTACTTTTTTTTTTTCATACAACGATGAATTATTATTTGTCGTATTACATTACTTTATATTTAAAAACTTAATAAGTTTTAACTAATTTTATTTATCAACCATAATTTTTGTTTTAACCAATAATAAAAAACACATTTAATGCAGTCTAAATGTTTTTATAAATAATCGATCACGTTTCCGTTACGAAACTATTCCGTCGAGGTTTGTAACCGTTAAATCATCATATAACCGTCAGAGATAGTTGATCTAACGTTACAAATCTCGACGGAATATCCACTTTTTACTCATGGGGATTTGTCTCATCTTTCACTTATTGTTCGTTTACTATTATATAACCACCA
>CACSLK010027837.1:11461878-11474192 GCA_902706635.1 Striga hermonthica | reverse complement strand
ACGTAATTGGAGGGGGGCGGTGACTAGTAAAAGGGGGGCGGTAAATAGCAATCCACTTTCTTTAAACAACTTTTGAACTAGCTCGAGTGCAACTCATTTATTAATAGAGTTGAAACTTTTACGCATAGCTCATCAACGTCTCCTATAATAGCTCACCTCTTCCCTAAGAGGGTGTTTGTATATAGAATTTTTCAATTCATATTTAAAATCTACTTCAACTCATTATACTCAATATTATAGATATAATTGAATAATAACAATCAATCATTTTACATATCACATCAACTTTAATTCACTATTCATCAACTCACATAATTTTAACTAACCATCGCTTCACATCAGGTCTCTCCCACTTTTACATCAAATCAACTTTATTTATTTTATTTAATATTATTTTACTATAAACTTAAAAACCCAACTAAAACCTAAAAATACCATTTTTTTTCAAAATTGAAATTGATTAACAAAAATAAAAATAAAAATATATAACTCATTACTTAATTGCCTCATTAATTGTCTCCAAATCTCACTATTTATTACTATTCCATAAAACGGTTGGACACATCTTCAACATCGGTCCCAACATTATAAGTCGGTGAGAGAAAATGAGATTTGTATTTGTATCTTTTTTTTTTTTTCAAAATTGTATTTGTATCTTATAATCCGATAAAGTTTGTATGTATTTGTAGAGAGAGAGAGAGAGAGAGAGAGAGAGAGAGAGAGAGAGAATCGGAGAGTTGACTATTTGTACGTGGTTTTTAGTGGCTGATAACGGGATCCTTTTTTCACTCCCACCCCATTTTCCGGCGCACACAGTGAAGGTGAAATCCGCCGTGGCTGCCGCAATAAAGCTGCTCTCTATCTGTATAAAACATCTCCAGAGTTGTATTGTATGTATTTTGTATGTATGGTGAGTTTGCCATTGCCAAAAAAAAATCTGTTATTAAGATAATTTTGAAAAAAAAATTAAAATTTTAGCCCTTTTTGGTTCTTTCTGTGCTTGTTGCTGTGATTTTGGGAAATGGGGTTTCTCTCTCACACACTTAATCCCTGTAAGTGTTGCTAATTTGGTTTATTAAACAGCCCATTTGCTTGAATTAGGGCAAAAAAGAGAAGTAAAGATCGGATTTTTACGTTTTCTTGCGCTTGTATTTTGGATTCTTCTATTTTTTTTGGTTATCAAGTTCAAATTTTATTGATTTATTCTCTCTCTCTCTCTCTCTCTCTATCTCTCTCTCTCTCTCTGTGTGTGTCTCTCTGTACATGTATATGTTGCAGAGTGAAGGAAGGCTTTGGGGGCTTTTTGTGAATAAATAAAAGGGAGAAGGTTAAAGGAAAGGTAAGTTTTATTTTTTTCTAAATATTTTTTTTTTTATTTTTATTTTTTATTTTTTGTAGTTTTATTGTTCTCACAGTTTTCTATTTATTTTTAAATTCTTGTAAGGCTTCTGGATGTATAGTGATGAGATGAGATGAAAATCTTTAAAGTGGGCCTTTTTTTTTGGGATCATTTGCAGCCAATTTACCAAATTCTCTTTGAAGTTGAGATTAGAGGACCACACAAGGGTATTAGATTAGCTTATCTTGTATAAAGAGTCAAATTTAGATCTTGTTAGTATGTGTGTGTGTGTGTGTGTGTTTGTGTGTGTGTGTGTTGAGAAGTAAAAAGACAATTTTTGTTGGGTTTTTGCCTCTCCACTTAAAAATTTTCGAGTCCAACTCTAGCCGAGCTCGAGCATTTTGATTTCGAGTCGAGCTCGAGTATAATTTTTTATCGAGTCGAGCTCGAGCAGCTAAAAGAAAAAAATCAATCCTGCTCGATAAGGCCAATGCTCAACTCGACTTGGCTCGTTTGCAGTCCCACTTAGGAGTGGTGATCCATCACGAACAAAATTTTTTTCTTGGTAATGTTAAACTTCTCATTTTTCCAAGAGAGAAACTGAGATGTCTCAATAACCAAGATTGCCTTTTATTTTATTTTATATAATTTTCAATTATATAATTCAAAGTCAACATGAAGACCAGTGGGTTTTGGCTGGAAAGTTACAATCAAGATCAAGACCTTTTTTTTTTCATTACTCTAAAAAGTGTTGACTTTTATGAAATTGATATCTTGGTCACCTTTGTTGGTTGTATGCACGTATGAATCAAAATAAAGAATTTTATGATCTATTAAAGATATTCCACTTTTTTCCTTGATTTTTTTTAATTGATTTTTGAATTAAAATAGGTACATTTCATTTGTTTTTATTTTTTATTTATTTAGTTTCTTAGTTTCTATTTTATTTTTAATTTGTTTTTTGCAGTTTATGCTCATCTAGTTAATGTTTGCTTCACAATTGCTGAGGATTCTTCAAACCATCCCAAGTGATGATGTGAAGTATGACACCTGGTAAACTTACGTTGAGTTTGTTTATTTAAATGTCTTGCAAAAATGTTTGTATAATCAGAGTATATGATAAGTGTTATTATGCATATGTTTATGTTTGATGAACTTCTACTTTCGTTAAGAAGTTGCTCGGCAGTTAAATTTGATACGTTTTTCGTTCTTTTTCTCTGTTTTTACTTATTTTTTTGTCATCGCTCGATATTTCCCCTCGTAAGTTGTAATTCAGTTTTGATCGGTAAAGATAATTTCTTCTTTTTTTCTGACAGTGTTTCCTCCGAAGAAGACGCAACCATGAAAGAAACTCTGTGTTCAAAGCTTTTCGAATCCAATTTTGGCGGTAAAGAAGTCTACCCGTTAGATGGTATCCAAAGGGAAACTGATATCTTACACTTTGAGGAAAAGGGGAATTATGAAAGTTGGAACCCGAAATTCGTGGATGAATTCCCTTCGGACCATCAAAACGAACCCCAAAATCTAACCGGAAATGAATTTCAAGGTGGACCATTTTACCCTTCAGATTCTAACGAAAATCTGACGGCAGCTGAAGATTCCTCGAATATCAACAAAATTGAAGAAGTCAAAGATTTGGTTTTGTCCGAGTTAATCATTTGCTGTAACAAGGAGATCAACGTTCACGCTGTGAAGGACATTTGCATGGATGAAGGGCCGCCTCTGAGTGAGAGAAAAACGATCGAAATTAACGAAAACGAGCAGCCGCATGGTCGATTTTGCCCCTGTCCTCTCGAGGGAAATAGCTCTTGTGTGGCTAATGAGACGGAAAATTTTGCATCTGATGAATCAAATTCGTCGTCACTGAATTGCACGAAAGGTGTCAGCGGCGACGAGCGCGGGAGAGCGAAATTGTCATCCGAAAGTGATTCTGTTGGGGAATTAATGCCGAAAGTTGATACAAGTTGGGTTGAAACTGACAAGACTCGCAGCCATTGTTCGGCTGATCAGAATAATTCGTTTGTCGAACGAGCACTTCCGATTCAAGAATTCGGCACGAGGAGTTTTCTAAGGTCGTTTATTACTTCTTTAGACAGTGAAGGGAATAGTAAACGCGAACGGTTCTTGCCAGATCATCAGGTTTGTTTTTACCAATTTGTATTAGCTACTAGTGGTAATATTATATGATATCGAAGTGATTTCCAGTTTTGTCGAACTTTTTATATCGATTGCTATTTTTGGGTCCAGAAGGTCACTCTAAAGGAAAACGTGCAAACGAGCGTTTTACCTTACAATAGTAAAGTCGAAAGCAAGAGCATTACTTTCGATTTCGATCCCCCATTGTGCGAGGGGACAGCTGGCGGCATATTAAACGGCGAGCCAGAAAATTCAAATTCCTACAGATTTTCAGATTCCATTCAAGTCCAGAACACAGGCACTGAAGAGGGAGATGAAGAATCCTTACAAGTCGAAAATGGAGTTATCAATGGTAATGAAACAGTTGTGGACCAAGAAAAATATGAACATGATGACGAGTCGAGCTTTTCAAATGGCGGTTTTGTCCCTCAGTCGGGGCTGATACCGTTTTCCGGAAGCATCTCTTTTCGGTCGGACGGCAGTGCAACCAGTGGCAGATCTTTTGCTTTCCCAATGTAAGTAAACTCTCTCTCTCTCTCAAAATAAATAAAAATATAAAAGAAGATAAATAACAGCCATTTACAGTTAGCCCCCTTAATTTTCACACACAATACAAATGACAAAACAAAATAAAAGAATGCTTCGTAATTAGGCCAATTTCTCGGGTGGTTTACGCGATTTTCCCCTGCTTGATGGGTTTTGGTACAATACATTTTTGCATTTGCAGATTACAGTCCGAATGGGCCAGTAGCCCGGTTAGAATGACGAAAGCGGACGGCAGGCATTTAAGGAAGTCCAAGTTTTGGCGATCGGGCCTTCTATGCTGCAGATTCTAAACGGGCGTGGGCTTTTCGACTTATATATAGGTTCCTAGATGCATTGTTTCGAGTTTTAACCTGTGGCATTGTAATTATAAAATGTCGAACTTTCATGGGCCTGGTTGTTTTTTTTAACTATATACGACCTCTTTAGTCATGCCGAGCTAGGATTTGAAGACGGGCATCAAACCGGGCTTCTTCTTCTTCTTCTATTATTATTATTATTTATTCATTGAATTTTTAAAGCTTTGCTGGTTGATCAATTTACATGTGACACATTTTTCAGATTAATAATGTGCTGTGCTTTTGGGAAAATTTTGAGATTGTACTTGATAACTAGAGAGGTACTTTCCTGTGTACATAAATCCTAAGATCATCCTACGTCTGTTTAGTATAAATGTTTCACTTGTGCATATCATAAAATTGGCTCATGACATTCAAATATATGTGAACTTTTGTCTAGAAAATGTTACATGCAATTTTTCTCTCTAACATTTATAGGCTTTAGAGGGCAAAGGGACCAAAATGAATTATTCAAACACCAATAAATAAATGTTAGTTACATCTCGACCCGGCCTTTGCATCATGGCCCAACTTCCGGGTATTCATCACCCAATGTCCAAAAAAAAAATAAATAAATAAATAAATGCCCTTCAACTACAAATCCTTATTTATTTGTAGGTTTACAAAGTTTTTTATTTTTAATTACAACTTGATATAGTACATATGAGTAGCTTGCTAAACCTGTAAAGGTTAGCTCGACTTATATACCGGATTTAGCGAGGATGGTTGGTTTAGAAGCAACACAATAATATCGGTAGCTCGGGCACAAAGACATAATGCCAGTAGCTCGGCATACAAGTAGCATGGACACAAGCATTAGTATTGGTAGTGATAGTACTCTTGCACCCCGAACCGGTCCTCCTCCGTTCCTCAACCGCTTTGAGCTCCCAATACCTGCAAAGACGCCAGGAGGTGCTCCCGACGGTAAACCTCCGACGCTCAAGTCAGTAAAGAGTATAAAAAAACTGTATGTAATTGTAGGTAGTATTAGAGTTTGTAGAGTGTGATTAACCTCACATTCTTCCCCTAATTTACCTATTTATATGAATTTGTTAGCTTTTCCCGTACGTTTTTCTCTTCGTCCGCCCGATCATTTATTTCATTTTAATCTTGACACTCCACGTGTCCTTCATGAGCTACTGTCCATAACCGTTCCACTTGCTCGGTCTTCCGTGGGCTTCTGTTCGCCATTATCCAGCTGCTCGGTCTTTCATGAGCTTTTGCTTGCGACTGTCCCACTTACTCAGTTTCCCGTGGACTTCTGCTCGCTATTATTCCCTCTGCTCGGCCTTTCAGGTACCTCTGCTCGCAACTATCCCACTTCCTCAGTCTTTATAGATCCCTGTTCGTCATATCCGAACTACACCTAGCCGAGCTACTTGCTTTACCGAACTCCCTGCCCGTCGACCACTATCTAGCTGGGCTACTAACAGTCTTTTGCTACGAAAGCCGAGCTGTCACTTAACAGACTCCGAGCTCAATTAACTCCGACTCGCTAAACCGACCAAGTCTCTTCCGGTTCACCAAGATATTATCATGTGCTATATCAGGTAGATTGGCACAAAAGTAGTTCGGATAATGTTAGCTCGATAGGTTAGAGCTCGGTTAATATTGAGCTCAGTATGAGTTGGGTAAGACATCTAATAGTAGGGAGCCAACTTGATTAGAAGGAGGACTGACCTATAGAGGAGGTCGAGTACATGTTCATAAGGAACACATGTACGGTCAGGATAAAAAAAAAGAACTGAACAATCTGACGGACAAAAATGGAGTGTATTCATGAAGCTAATAATTCTCTATAAATAAGTAAAATGAGGAGAAGGTAAAGGTTAATCACACTCTATACACTCTAAGTTATTCCATACAGTTCTAAACAACTTTCTTCGACCCTTTAATGACTTAATCGTTGAAGGATTAGTGCCCAGAATATCTCCCAACGACTTTGTAGGTCTCTGGGGAGCAAGATGGTCGAGGATTGTTGCAAAGTCCGGCTCGAGGTGCGAGAGCACATCAATTGACACTGTTATGTAGTGTAATTCTGTTTCTCTACTGGTTGTAGAGGAAGCTAGGATGGAGCAGACGATGGCGAAAAAGGAGAGGTTGCAGAGGAAATTGCGTGAGAGCCTGGAGAAGGTTTGGGTAGCAAAAAACGCCCTACGGAAGAGGACCACCGACAAGATGGGTCGGGGTTGAGGGTGCGCTGGTTACCCTACCATTACTTTACAGGGGGTGGACCAGAGCCTGATGCTAGAGCCAGATCGGGGTGTGATAGATCAGGGGAAAGGCAAGGAGGTAGGCACCCAAATTAACCTTGCTTAAAAATATGTAGTAATGTAAGTAAGGTTCGTATCCACGAGAAGAAGTAAACTAAATCTATCAACTATGTGATTAAAAAGGGAGGATTTGATTTAATAATCTAACTAACCTAGAAATTATCTACACTACCAAATAAATAAAAATAAATAAAATAAAACTAGATAAGAAAAAAATAAATATAATATGAATTTGCCTTATTTTCACCCTAGCTTGTTCCACTTATCATTGATGCAAAATATAAATTCATAATCCACGCAACTGCCGTTGAATATAAATTCTATCTCCTAATTTAGTCACACAAAATAAATCATTCTACGAGACTCTTATAACTAGTTAATTCTCAACATCGTGAAGAATTATTCCAACAATAGCACTAAATACAAGAGATCGACAGTCCAAGCAATATAGTAACGCGTTCAATTGTTTCGCCTAAGGACGACAACGCCTAAATCCGGTCGATTATCTATCTTAGTTGATTCTAGTGAAAGACACATGATCTAAATCTGACTCAAGTATCAATCAAACAATAAATCGTACACGTAGAACAATAAGTTGTCAATCTGTCAACTAAGCATAACGATCATAAAAATATGCACACAACACATTAATGCGAAAAATATATGAATTGGAATAAAAGTTAATTTGATCTCAGAGTAGTAGGCTCAGGGTTTGATCGTTTTCAACCAAGAAAAGAAAAAGATAAATTAGCCGCGCAGAGCTATCATAATCAAAAGAAAAGAAAAAGAAAAATAATGAAGAGGAGAGTACGAACTAGGGCAGCCCCTGATGTTGTGCTATGTCCGTATGCTACTTGCGCGAGTTTTTTTTTTTTATCCCAAATATGTTATCCTAGCCTGCGACTGGTGTATAGGTTAGACAATATATTTTTGGGTTTAATCGTTAAACTAGGCCCAATTGAGAAGTTTGTTCCAAAATAATATCAACATGGCCATGTTGCATTTAAAATGTAATACTGACACTACCATGTTAGTTATTGCTGGGACTATCAAAGCCAATGTTCAAACTGCTCAAATTCGTCAACATGCACAAAAATTCAAAAATCGATAGATTCCAGTCGAAAATAGAAAATAATGTCAAAAATATGCGAATTGAACTCAAATAGTTAATATAAAAACTAAAATCCCCACATATTTTTGATTTATCAAGGTTATTAATGCAAGTGTAAGCGTCCGGATCCGGTTTGGAGTAGATCGATTCTTGTCCTTGCCGGTAGAACGCCGAGAACCTGCAAATAACTCTCACACCGGGGGTTGGGTCCGGTGAAGAGCCTCCGATGCTTAAGTCAGTATGTGTATGAGTATACTGGAGTTTAGAGAATGAATAGAATGTGTTAAGGAAGAAAGACTCATCCCCTTTTTATAGGGGTGAGATACCTGCCCTAATAGCTGCCCGGATGAGGATACGTGTGCTGCCCAAGCTGCCCGTCCGTACTCTGACACGCCGCGCACATGTCAGGGGTGCCGCGGGACGTTTGGGCGTTGTCAGAGGTGGTTATCGCTATCACCCAATACATTGCCGACACGTGTCCACCCAGCACATGGGGTAAATATTCTCCTGCAGCTCAGTCAGAGACCCTCACGCGCGTCTGCTACACACGCGTCTGGGCCTATGTTGATCAGCTTGCTCGATCACCCAACTTGCTCGATCACTGGTCTGATCGATTAGCAGGTAGCTCGACCAGTCTGATCGAGCATCGGGCTGCTCGATCACCTGTGCAGTCAAGCCTCGGGTTGTTCGATCACTTGTGTGGTCGAGCCTTAGGCCGCTCGACCACGTGGACTCCCGCCTTTCGGCTCGGTTCACTTCCGGTTTGTCCTTCTCGACCGGCTCACCAAATCGGCTCGTCTTTATACAGATAATATCCTATATCAGCTATTGCTCAGACGCCGATCATGGGAGCTACGACATGAGGTAGTGAGCAGGTGATTCAGCTGACTAGGGGGGAGCTTGATCGGATTATTGCGGAAGGGGTTGGTAGGATAATAGTCACACAGCCTCAGGTGGTGGTGGAGAAATCAGCAGCGATGGTTGAGCACTAGAGCCGATGGTGGAGCTACCGACAGGAAAAATGCAATATGTGCTTCCGATGGTGGAGCAGCACATCCCGGTGGTCTCTAGGCCAGTGGGATGTGGGAGCATAAGGCGAGAGGAGCGGAAGGAGAGGTCTATTGCATCTTTGATGGTTAACAGACCACCGAGAGATGTAGCATCGGAGCGTATGGCGAATAAAATCAAGGAGTTACAGGCTAGGGTGGAGGGGCGACGACAGACATGAGTTCAGGCCCACCCATTATCTGATGCATCTTGGATGCTGATCTACCTCAGAATTTCAGAGCCAAGCATTTTCTACGATGGTTCATAAGATTCAGCTAGGCATTTGAGGAGTTTTGAGGGTGTGTCGGTGTTGCATCGATATAGTGATGTGGTTTGCTGCAGGGCCTTTTTTACGACCTTGAAGGGTTTTACTCAAGATCGGTCACATCAGCTGTAGGGCAGCACAGAGGGCTTTAACGGCCCAATTTTTTTTACCATTGGTGGGTCATGGGTTTTGAGAATGAACCCTGGCAGCGCGAGCCAAGGCCACGACGATATGTGGGGTGAGAAATTCACCGACGATGCCGTGTGATAGAGGGTTTCTGCAATGGGGGGTTTTTACACGGCCCGAGGGTGCAATTTTCAGCGCAACGAAACCCTAGGCGACTTTCAATTTCGTGAGAAAAGGGGGGCCAACAGGTGGATTTGCGGTGGCCTGGGTGTACGACGTCCGACGCACCGCTGGGGCTGGGCCGATGTTCCTAGGCGCGACCGGCGCTGGACCGACGACATATTTGCAGCAGCCTGGAGCCGAGAACTACAGCGCCCTGCTGGGGGCTTTGGCGGTCTTCGGGCTTTGTTCGTCGATGTCGTGGGTGACCTAGGCGACCATTCATTTTACGAAGGCCCGCCAATATTTTATGAGGAGCCTCCGGAGATGGTGGAGCATCTTACCAGCGACATGGGCGACTTTTATGACGGACCGTCGATTTTTTATGAGGAGCATCCGAAAGCAGAGAAAGAGGACGTCTACTGTCCTCTTAGAATTAATGAACTGATGACGAGTGACCAACAAATGTACTTTCCCCTAGAAGGATTGAGTGAGATATATAGTCGTGGCAAATTCATTATTCAGACATATTTCAGCTGCCAAAGGAAGGGTTATCACTGTCCAGTTTGCTTCAAAATATACATAGACTTATTAGTGTAAAAGTTGCAGCAAATCTCACTGAAAGGAAGCTGGTATTTCTTGATGGTTCATTTGAGAAGGCTTTGAAAGAAAAATAAGAATTGCCACAAGGTGTTTATGGCTTGATACAGGGAAATTTCTAGATGCACTTCATACTGCTGCCATGCTGACATAATTTGGCGACATTCAACCTTCGTGCTCGATAGGAGGAAAATGCCAGACGATTACTGCCATGGGTACGACTCCGTGTCGGCACGTTTGGTGCGGCTTCGAGGACGAAGTCTTCCTAACCGAGGAGAATGAGGCGGATAGAGCATTGGTTTAAGTATTATTATTATTATTATCCCTAGCATTTAGTAATTATATGTTATTTATGTTTTTTTTTATTTTTGTGAACAAGTTAGGTCTAGGACCTTAGCAGTCTTGTTTAAAGATTCCTATGTTATAGCGTAGTTGTTTTATGAAATAAGAAATCGATCAAGTTATCGTGTTTTGAGATTGAAAACTCGTTTTATCCCTTCTACTCGTACGCTTCTCTACACTCGACTATTATATTTTATGTGAGTTCAAGCTCGACTAGTATAAGCTCGATCTCACTCATTTTGCTCACTCAATCTAGTTTTGCTCACTCATTTAAAAATTAGAACCGAGCCTGCTCGGACGTATTTAAGCTCAATTGTAATCTTATTAAGTGTCATTAACTCAATTAGCCATCAGATTTTCACTCAACAATACAGTAATATAACCCCCGAGGCCCGATGTGGTGTTGAGGGACAGAGCAATATGAATTAGGTTTCAACATCTTTAGTTAAATAAGACAGCCAAATGAATTAGGTTCCAACGTCATTATATTTTTACAAACAAAAGATCGTTTGTGTTTGACAAGAGTTCATTCGTTTGTTAATCAAGTCGAATTTGAACAGAAAATTATACTCGTTTAATAGTTGAACGAACAAGAGTTGATCGTTGATAATGTTCATGAATATTATTTTAATATAATTTTATTTTAACTTTATATTACCTTGTATGAAATGGCCAAGCTTGGCTCGTTGGTTTCGATTACAACGTGAATAGTATTTTTATTACCACATAGCTATGGGGAACTTTTTCTTTATTATTTTTGTGGAATATTAGTTATTTTAGCTGCATGGCTTTGTACTTAAATTTTTATTTTCTTCATACATGAATAGTATTTTTTTTTTTGAAATATATATATTCAATTATAATTTCATAACACATTACTCAACCACACGAATTGAAAATATAACCTATATAAAAATATACCCCTTATCCTGTCACTGAATTTCTCAATAATAATTGAGCCCCAAAAACTATGATCCCCATAAAAAGTACACTCTGATTTTTGCAGTATTAAATATTAGAAAATGTTACGGTCCCATGACGGACCATTCCGTTTTAACCGTTGAATACACATTTGGTTAGTATAAAAAATGATATAACAATTAAAATACCCGTCGAGATGATTCCGTAACAATAACATTTCGCTAAATATTAATATATTCTATTTTAGTCATGGCAGAAAACCTTGTAGAGAAGAAAATCCACGTTCTCTTACCACCGCCCACGGAATATCGTAACAAAAATATTCTGTTAGTTACTATAAATAGATATTCTATTCTATAATGTTGCTAAATTCGTCGAAATAAAAAATCTCGCCCACTGGATTTGGAGTGGAAATTAGATTTTGTTTTAGGTTGATTTTTATTTTTATTTTTATTTTTTTTTTTCGGGCCTCGCCTGGGTAAAGAGACCCCCTTAAAATCATGATCAAGCTATGGCCTAGGCCATTGGGAGGGTCCGACACCCGTTGCAAGCCGATCGAATATGAAGCTGCCAAACTCGCGATGTAATTCGCCACAAAATTTGCTTTTCTATGCACATGGTGTATCTTCACCCTCCAGCTCCTTTGAACCATGCTACGGATGACCCTTACTATCGCCGTGTGTGTCCCGAATTCACCACGTTGAATGTGATTTTTTGTTCAATGGATTTTTCGTTTTTATAATAATGTTTGGACTCTATTTTATTAAACATATATTTTCTTTATACGAGTCATTAATACTTTTTAAAAAAAAAATGTAAATAAAAGAATGATAATATTAGAAAGTTATATTTTTTTAATAGATACATATAATTACATACACAATAACATAATTTAACAAATAAAATAAATAATGATATATTGGTAAGACCAATAATTGTAAATTATAAAAATAAACGTGACAGGAAGTCATCTGATCTCACCTCCATTGTGAAAGTCTAGGTCAAGAATTCGAGTCTATGTATTATGTATATCTACTGGGCCTTGACCAATAAATTATTTAAGAAAATAAGAAACTGGGCCCACCCAACACAATAATTTTGTTTTCATCTTTAC
>CACSLK010027837.1:11432742-11445797 GCA_902706635.1 Striga hermonthica | reverse complement strand
GGGCTGGCCCGCCTTCTAATAAATAAAAAAAAGTGTTCTGATTTTGTAAATCGAACAATAAAAAATCAGATTGTTTCAATTGCTAAATCCCAATTCATTCACTTTTGCATACTGTAACAAAATAAATGCAGTTGCCCATACCTAAATCACAAAATGTTAATCCAAATTCTTCTGTGTACTTAATCATTTCCCAAGACCCAGACCCTAACGACTAATGATTGTAGGCTCTAATACCTAATTCCCAACCCAAGGGTCGAGACCGACCGTCGACGGCGACAAGGAGCTTTCCTTCGGGCAGTACGAGAAACTGAGAGGGAGGGAGACCTGCGAGGCGGCGACCGAAAGACAGACCCATTGGCAGCGAGGCGGCGAAAGAGAGATAGATCCGGCGATGAGGTGGCGTCGGTCCGCCAATAGCGCCCGACGCAGGGGCGAGACGACATGGGCGATCGACAAACACGCGTACACATATACTTGAGAAATATAGTTGTTTGAATTTGTCATTTTTTTGGGCGATTTTCACTCACAGATTTGGAGAGTTCCAAGCCTAAATTGGTCTGATTTTTGTGTGGTGTGTTTATGTGTGCATCGTGAGGTGTGTGCAGAAGATGTGAAAAAGGGCAAACACACAAGTAGAATTAATTAATAATTTTGAACATTATTTTTTTTAACTATTTTGGGCGGGCCGGCCCGTCCAGCCCGCGGCCCATGGCGGGGGTGGGCCGGGCTGGACATTTAGAGGCCCGTCAGGATGGCGGGCCGGCC
The DNA here is from genome assembly GCA_902706635.1 of Striga hermonthica. NCBI lineage: Eukaryota > Viridiplantae > Streptophyta > Magnoliopsida > Lamiales > Orobanchaceae > Striga > Striga hermonthica. The sequence continues at coordinate 11,445,032 of CACSLK010027837.1, read as the reverse complement.
CGCCCCGCCCCGCCAAACGGCAGGTTTTGGCGGGCTGCGGGCTGGCCCGCCCCGCCAACCCGTTTTGACATGTCTAGTTATACATTATCATTTGGCCTTGTTTTGAACATGCTTTGGAGTTATGTAATTGTCGTTTCCTTGCTGCCAATATCCTTGGTTTTCAGAGGCTAAATGCCCAGTTGTATTGCCTTTTCATTGTGCTAAGCTTTGGCTAAAGTTAGAAGAGAAAAAGAGAAGCATCTTTGTTGAGTTGAGGCCATATGTTGGTCTGTTTTTACCACCTAGGGTTGCTGAACGATTTTAAGTGCCATTTATATGCTGAAAGAGAGTTGGTAAGATGTTTGAGTTTCAGCCCTTCTTGATTTTTCAAGCATGCCTAATTTGAAGAAAAAAGAAAGCTTGTTTATGTGTTGTTCATGCCCTGTTGATGCCATGCTTAGTTATGAATTTTGCCGATATTAGCCCTAATATGAACTTCAAAAACTTGTTGCGTCTAAGGTTTGTTTCATGTAAATAATGGCACTCTTTTGTTCTTTATAGGATGGGGAAAAAAAGTGGAAAAAGAAAGCGCGAGGGATCCTGTAGTCCTAAGAAGAGGCCTGCTTAAGAAGAGGCCTGCTGTGAAGTACAATGAGCTTACAGAAGACGTGAAGACAGAATAGGTGATAGAAGAAAATGATTTTGGAGTTCTACAAAAGTATTACGAGCTTCTACGGTAGATTAGGGGAAAAGGGGTCCTGGAGGGGTCCCTTTTTGACGATCCGAAATTTGAATTGCTCCACCGGATTCCCTCTCATGGAAGTCAAGGTTGTGTTTAAAGATAAACAAAAAAAGGAGTCGGCAAAGTTCCTCTTCTCCATGTCCAGCCTTTATATTTTGGCTTTTCACACCCGTTTTAAAGGCTGGCAGAAGTTTAGTGACACTGAAATTGTCATTGAAAATGACGATTTTGCTTCCCTCGAGAGAATTCCAACTACACGAGTGTGGTTTCATGGGAGGCGCTAGGTCCCAAGTGCGAAGCTTGTGAGATATTTATGGTCCATTTGAGTCAGGCGTCCCGTTTCAGTCTCATCGAGTTAGAGATTGCTCGATGTTTTATACCCGTACCGAAGCCTATTCTCATGCACGAAAGTGACGATGTTGTGGTGGGGAATGAACCTCAGAGGGACATTATTGATTTGTTGACCCCGATCAAAGTTGACTTAGAGAGCTTTGTAACGACTCCTAGTGTTGTGGGGCCCTTTATCAAGAATTTCAGTTCGCTCTCGAAAGTTTAGTACACATGCGCATTGTCCAATAGAAAACTCTTTCCACTTTAGACAAACTCGCTGAAGAGTTCGAGATCAGTTTCAAAAGAAAAGGACGAAAAGGACCCTTACTGACTGTGTTATGAAACACAAATTTAAGAAATGTCGTCAATGAGTAGAGAAAAATTCGAGAAGACTTCGATTTTATGGAGAGTGAGATTGAGAGGCTCATGGGGGGAGAAGAAGATACTTATCAGGTTAACCACGAACTTTAGAATCTCATGTTAACTCACAAATTCTCTTATGTTAGTTTTATTTCGTAATTATCTTCCCTCTTTTTGAGACGTTATTCATCTTCATTTTAGGTGATGGAACTCTTTAAAACCTTTGTTTCAAACATGAATTATACCTGAATGATCCAACAAACACAAACGCAAAACAAAGGTTCTAAAGAGTTCCATCACCTAGATGAACAAGGTCTAAAAAATGGAAGATAGTTACAAAATAAAACTAACATAAAAGAATTTGTGAGTTAACATGAGATTCTAAATTTCGTGATTAACCTGATAAGTATCTTCTTCTCCCTCATGAGCCTCTCAACATCACTCTCCATAAAATCGAAGTCTTCTCGAGTGAAATTCAGATCAATTATTTTTCTCCACTCATTGGCGACCTTTCTTAAATTTGGTAACACAGTCAGTCCAAGTTTGAGGGTCCTTTTGAAACTGATCCCGCACTCTTCAGTCTGTAAAGTGGAAAGAGTTTACTATTAGACAGTGCGTATGTGTACTAAACCTTCGAGAACGAACTAAAATTTTTGATAAAGGGCCCCACAACAATAGGAGCGGTTACAAAGCTCTATAAGTCAACTCTGATCAGGGTCAACAAATCGATATTGTCCCTCTCAGGTTCCTTCCCCACCACAACATCGTCACTTTCGTGCATAAGAAGAGGCTTTGGTATGGGTATAAAACATCGAACAATCTCTAACTCGATGAGACTGAAACGGGGCGCCTCACTCAAATGGACCATAAATATCTCAAAAGCTTCGCTAGTCTCTTCATCATTACCTGATACGCTTCAGTGTCGATAATGCACTTGGGACCTAACGCCTCCCACGAAACCATACTCGTGTAGTTGGAGTTTTTCTCGAGCGAAACAAAATTGTCATCTTCATTGACAATTTCAGTGTCACTAAACTTCCGTCAGCCTTTAAGACGGGTGTGAAAAGCCAAAATATAAAGGTTGGACGTGGAGAGGAGGAACTTTGCCGACTTCTTTTTGTGTTTCTCTTTAAACACAACCTTGACTTCCATGAGAGGGAATCCGGTGGAGCAATTCAAATTTCGGATCCCCTAAAATAGGACCCCTCTAAGCGCCCTTTTCCCCTAATCCACCGTAGAAGCTCGTAATACTTTTGTAGAACTCCAAAATCATTTTCCTATATCACCCATTATGAAGAACTTCTGTAAGCTCGTTATACTTCACAGCCTCTTCTTAGGACTACAGGACCCCTCACGCTTTCTTTTTCCACATCCTATAAAGAACAAAAGAGTGTCATTATTTACATGAAACAAATCTTAGACGCAACAAGTTTTTGAAGTTCATATTAGGGCTGGTATCGGCAAAATCATAACTAAGCATGGCATAAACAGGGCCAACCCCAGGAACTCTTGTTAATAAGACTTTTGGATATCTTTGATGTTGTGCATTTGCAACGCACCGGAAGCGCCGGCCCAACGAACGAAGCGAACAACACACAAACAAGCTTTCTTTCTTCTTCAAATTAGGAATGCTTGAAAAATCAAGAAGGGTGGAAACTCAAACATCTTACCAACTCTCTTTCAGCATATAAATGGCACTTAAAAGGGTTCAACAACCCTAGGTAAAAACAGACCAACATTGGCCTCAACTCAACAAAGATGTTTCTCTTTTTCTCTTCTAACTTTAGTCAAAGCTTAGCACAATGAAAAGACAATACAACATGGCATTTAGCCTCTGAAAACTAAGGATATTGGCAGCAAGGAAACAACAATTACATAACTCCAAAGCATGTTCAAAACAAGGACAATGCATAACATGTTGTAGTTCTTTTCGAAAATCAATAAATCCTTAGCACAACATGGAGCCTTATAACTGGTCAAGAGATAACTGATGTTCAACACATTTTTCAGCATATATAAACCACATAAAATGCCTAATCTCACATAATTCATGCTTCTTTTTCTCAAAATTCTAGCATGCTATTCATAAATTAAACACAAAGAAATGCACATTTTCTCGTCCATGAATAAAACTAAAGGCTCCAGCTGTCTTACCTCTTTCGGTCTTAAGGAATGGGCAATTCCACGTCTACTTGATTTTTTAATTGTTAATATTTTGTTTTTTTAAAGGAAAAAAAATGTTCTAGTTTAGTATAAGAATTTTGATTCTTGTTTTTGAATTGTTATTGAAAAAAGATTTTGGATTATGGATTTATTTATATTTTTCATTTTGAAATTTGTCATCTACACATTTTATAGGATAGCAGACCATTGATCAGATTGGTGCCTGTTGCAAAGTCTAGAGTGGAGTGTTTGCAGCTTGATTGGATTTTAGTATGAGGTGTCACATGGGTTTTGGGGAATCTTGGGCCATTAAACACTTTTTTAGTCTATCTTTTTCTTTTGCCTGATTTGTTTGTATCTTGGAATGTAAAAATTGAAGAACCAAGAGTATGCATTTTGTTTCTTATTGTTATTGTAAAGCTCTCAGTCAGTGAATGTTGTCGCACAAATGAGGCGTTAAAGATTGAAATTTCACAGTTAATTTTTTTGTGAAATTGTTCGATGATGATGTACTTTACTATTAGTTTTTGTCCTTTAATGTATCGCCCCTCCCTCAAATTTCTTGTCTTTATGGATGATATGAAGAATCATGAAATTTTATCATTTATTTTGAGAATTCTTCTTTCTAGCTCTCCTTATGGTGTGGGAAATCCTTATATCTAACTTTTCTTATGCTTCATGGAGTTCAACAGGTTAGGATTTTAGTCTCCTTTTCGTATATATTCATTTTCAACTCTGTCAGGTGAGAATTTGCTTGTTCAAGTTGGCAGTGCGATATTTGGGAATTTGTGTATGAATTAGATGCTACCTCGATGGCGCCGGTGGGAAATTGTGGTGTCCGTCACACATACACTTTATGTCATCAAACCTCTGCAATCTAAGGTAATTAATCCATTTTCTCTTGTTCTTTGGTTCTTGTCTGATTTTTTTTTAACAATTAGGGTAAATTAAAACAAGAAAAAAGATGCCCAAGATTTTGGTCTCATTACAGAAAAATCCATAAACATTTCAAAAGCCTTGAATATAAACGCCTCATAAAGGTTTATGTGTGAAAAAATAGTCCCTGGGTATTTGACGTGCCCCTTGAGCCTCCTAAGCCGAAGACTAAACATAAGGTTTTCATTGATGCCATGTAGTATTCCAAACTTTACGTAAACAGGACCGGAGGTACTTTTAATCACATGATTCGGAAATGCAAGGTAATGTGTTCTTAAATAGGTTGACGGTAGGTTTGGTAAAACTGAGGGAAGAGGAGGGAGTTCGTAATTTTGATCTTATGCATTTCAAGAGGTGCAGAAATAAAGTTGAAACATTGGGTAAATGGTTGAATGATTTGCACTAAAAGAGCTAATTGTTTTTTACGCCAATTGCTAGGCTACTTTGGTTAGGGAATTAGCTTTAGGAACTACTAGAGATTGAATGATATACTGAGCCTGTGCAAATTCACGGGTTGTAACCATATTTAGATGTGGAGGTGAGTCAAATTTATCTTTAATACTTTTAGGAGTTAAACTGTTTTGTAGGTTATATTAAGTGCACGAGAGGTAACTTTTCACTTAATTTGATATGGTTCATTCACTAGGTAAGAAGATGATGACAGAGGAACTGAAATGCAGCCTCCACGATGCTTTGCGTGATGCTTGTAACCTCATCAGCAACAACTCAATCGAGTATGGTGGTGGGTCTGCTGAGATTTCTTGCTCGGAAGCCAGAGATGATAAGTACCCTAGTGTAAGGCAGGTGAGAATCACCTGTTTTCCCCTTACAAATATTTGTTGAGGATCTTTTGAAGCTGAGACATTTTTTGTGTTTGTGTTGGAAGCATGCGATTTTTGCAGATGCATACTGCTCTGAGCTAGCTGGAATGGAAAACAGTGACCTCGAGCCTGTTGAAACATTTTCTGCAGTCAAATCTGAGAAAATTAAGGTTCAAATCAGTTTGCTTTGATTCTTATGGTTTCCTTTTCTTTTTTTTTTTGGCCCTCATTCAATTTTGGTGCAGTCTTTCTTTCACCCTTCATACCTGTTGTCAAGGTTCTTGTTGAAACTTTAGATACATTACAAAGGAAATTATGTCCCAATAACTAAAAATTCCAATTATACTTCAAACTTTAGGACATGACAAGTTCTGATGTTGACTACTTTTCTATTAGCTGAGGGATATGTAGGAAAAGAGTGTTGGTGTAGCTTTCTCTCGCATGTGGTGCTAAATCTTAACTATCAGCTTATCCTGCCAGTGTTGTATTTGGCTCTACTTTAGCCTCTGATTCAGACTAGACATAAGGTCGATATTGACACGGTAGAAACAATTCAAGACTTAACATCTACAGTAGCATAAGTACTTTGATGCAATGGTTCAGAAGGGCAACGCAGCCAGTTTATAGATATCTGGGTGTTTGGTTTAGTGATACTGATGTGTAAACATCGCAGCAAGATGGGGGGCCTCATATTATGTATTTCTAGAGGTACATGAATAAACTTAAAACAGTTTGTAGTAGGATAATTGTCAAATATATAGAAGGGGAAAGTTGGAGGAGAGGCTTGGGGATACTTAACTAATATGTGGTATTATTTTCGATAAGCAACTTAAAGTCTAAAACATAGGGTCGATATTGACAATGTGGAAAATATTCAGAACTTCACGTCAGCAAGAGCCTAAGTGTGTTTATCACATGGTTCAGAAGTGCAAGGTAATATGTTTTGAAATATCTTGATGTTTGGTTTTGTGATATGTGTTAAAACTGAGGCAATACTTGTTTTGTACATTTCAAAAGGTGCAGATTTAAGGTTAAACAATATGTAATAAGATGATTGTATAAAATATACGATGATTATCACTATGGTAAGAGTGTATGCCTTTTGGGATTGCATCCATTTCTGGACACGTGTAACATATATTTTATGATGTTAAATTTCCAAAATCATATTGCATTACAGGATAAAGGATGTTGGGGGTCTACTATGCTTATCTGCCATAGTTTTAAATGGTGATGCCATGGCGAGGAGGCGGCAGGGGCGGGTGTAAAGTCGCTGCCTGAGGCTGCGCCGTCGCTGAGGCGGGTGCCTCACGATGCCTTGGACTGCTTTTCTTCTGGCCAAAGGCGACTTGGAGCGTGCCGCACTTGGGAGCCTCCACTTCTTGAGATTTTTCTGAGTTTTTTTTTGGTGATATTCTATCGACCTCTTGAGTTTTTGAGAGCATCTAACCAAGTAGGGTTTTTCGTTTATTTCCTTGTCTGTTTTATTTCCGCTCCTTTTGGATTTTTTTTCCACTTTTCTGGTTTTTCTCTCCTTCGTTTCTTTGCCTCGTCTCGCCATTCACCATTTAAAAATCTATGTTATCTGCCAGTGGGGTTTGATGATGAGGCGACCACTTACTGATGAATAGAGAAGCTTGCCTGCTAGGAGATGTGTTTATCGAGTGAAACTAGTGCTGATAGAAATTAATGAGGTTTTTAACAGCCCGGTTATAGTTTCTACATTTCTATCCCAAATTCTTCTATATTGCATTTCTATGAGTATTGTGCAAATTCAAGGTCTGTAAGAGCCAGGTTTATCCGTAGGAGTAAATTGTTTGGTAAGTTATTGAAGTATGAGGAAGCAACTCTTTTCCTAGAAATTTGTGACTGTTCTTTTGTATTTAATGGCATTCTCTAGGTAACAAGAATATAAGAGATGATAGAGGAAACAAAATGCAGCCTTCACGGTGTTTTGAGTGTTGCTCGGTATTTCATCCCCCAACGACCCCATCGTGTACAGTGGTGGGGTCAGCTGAGATTTCTTGCTCTATTGCTGCGGAGTTGAGCAGGCTGCTGATAAGTACCCTGGAGTTGAGCAGGCTTGAGTCCCAACCTTTCTTTTTTTGTATACATTCATTGCTACTCTTCACTTTACTCACGCGTGTTTCTGCCGGAAGTTTGCAAAATTACGGCATTTGGAGGTGCATATGATGCTATCCCGATGACTGGCAGAAAACAGTTGTCTGAAGCCTATAGAAACTTTTTCTGCTGTCAAATCTTAGCAAATTAAGGTGAATCCTTTTGGCTTTGCCTCTTTGGTTTTTCTTTAACTTATGCTCTTTAGGGCTCAAGACATTGTTTTTCGTTTATTATAATGAAGGAGCAGGAGCAGAAATCAATCCAGAAGGCGAATATCGGCACTGAAGAAGTGGTGGCTCAAATCCTCCGAACCTCTTTGGGACCCAAATGCATAGATGACATGAGATGCTTCAGAGCCCTGACAACCATAGTTAAGCTCTGTGCTTTAACATATTTTTGGTGATTATGTTTGTGTGCGTGTTTGCTCGGTGCCCTACTTTTGCGTGGTTTAGACTTTAGAGCTGAATACTTTTGATTACTAATGTTGGGATTTGAAGATTTTGTTACTTTTGATGGGACTCCATACTGATGTTGAGCTGAATTATGTCAATATTTATAATCAATTGTTTGGTGGCTACTCATATCATGAGAACGGATGTGTTTTGCTCCACTAAGAAATTTATAAAGGACAAGGATAGTGGTTGCTTAAGTGCTCAATATCACCACCCTTGGAATTTTGTGAGAAATGTGTGGTTTTTGTCCATTAAAAGGAAATTATATTACCATACGATTTCCTTTCATGTCATGAAAAAGCTATCTTATTTACGGCTGTTTTACTGTCAGCAAATGATGGTGAAACAATCCTGAAGCAAATGGATGTCGACAACCAGATCGCTTAGCTAAAAGTTGAGAATAATCACGAACTTAAGAGTATGAAATTGGTGACGGAACGACTGGACCTGTATTGGCCGATACACTTCTTGGTACGAGCTACTCGAACACGGGATGCATCCTATCCGTATAACAAAAGGTTATGAAGTTGCTTCTAGGGTTGCTTCTGAACATTTGGAGCATTTAGCCCATAAATCTGAATTTGGCTCTGCAAATATCAAGCCTCTGAATCAGACTTGTATCACCCCTTTGTCCTCCAAGATGTGAGTATTATGTTTCGTATTTTGGACTATGGCTTGTTTTCTCTAATGATATTGAAGTTGTTTTGTTTTTACATTTTTCATGAACTGGAGATTCTTAGCCATGCTTTCATGGATCTTTTTCGGTCAAATCTCAGTGAGTAGGGGGTGGATGGTTGAGTGGGAATCTTGAGGGGTGTGGTTCTTGTAATTTTAGCGATCTCATTCTTTGGGATTTACTGTTTCTGTTATTTAATTTTATGTTATGTACATTGGGATTTATAGTGTTAATAGATGCAAGCGCGGTTTGGCGGAGATTGCTGTTAAACCTGTGCTTGTTGTTGCACATTTAGATTGGAAGGATTTGATCTGGATTTGATTAAAGTAGAGGGGAAAGCTGGAGGATACTGAACTAGTAAAGGGTATTGTTGTCGACAAGGACATGAGCCATCCACAGATGCCAAAGCATATCAAGGATGCAAAAATTACCATTTTTAACGTGCCTCTTTGAGCCCCCGAAGCCAAAAACTGAACATAAGGTCGATATTGACTCCGTGGAAAACTTCTAAAATTTACGTCAGGAGCAGAAGTATTTTGATGACATGGTTCAGAAGCCCAAGGTAATCTATTTTTTAAATATCTTGATGTTTGGTTTAGTGATGTGTTGAGGAAGCTCATACTACACATTTCAAAAGAGCTACAGAAATAAGGTTAAAATAATTGGTAATAAGATAATTGTAGAAAACACACAATGGCTATCACAGCGATTAGAGTGCCTATGCTTTCTGGGATATGTTTTGCATCTATTTCTGTACATAAATGTAACAAATATTTATGATGGTTAATGTTCCACTGAAGATCGTACGATACATATTGAGCACTGTGCAAATTCAAGGGCTGTAACCATGTTTAAACGTGGAGTTTATCTCAGTGCTTTAGTAGGAAGGAGCAAAACAGTTGTGTAGTTTATTTAAGTGCAAGAGCATAACTTTAGGCGGTTCGGTTTTGTTTAATGCCATTCTCCAGGTAACAAGATGATGATAGAGGAAACAAAGGGAAGCCTTCACAATGCTTTGCGTGTTGCCGGAACTTTATCCGCAACAACTCCATCGTGTACGGTGGTGGGTCTGCCGAGATTTTTTGCTCGATTGTGTGGAAGCAGCTGGTGATAGGTGCACTGGAGTCGAGCAGGTTAGAATCCCAACCTTTCTGTATTTTGTATACATTCGTTTGTACTCTTCAGCCTTCACTTAGTTGAGAATTTTAAGCCTTAAGTTTTTTACGTCAAACCTTTAGATCCGCTGCGCATAAGTTTACGTTTGTTATTAATTCGTGACTTGTACATAACGAGATCCTCGCAGATCCCAACAGAAACTCCACGCCAAGAGTTGGGACCGAAAATTGGCAGTAAAAAGAGTTCGCCCAGGTGCTGGTCATCTCCATGCCGAGGTAGAAAGAACGACGGCGGCAATGATGTGTTGGTATATGTGTTCTAGAGACAATCTTTTGATGACATATATACATGATCACATTAATATTATGTTGAATTATAATTATGGCATTGTAATTAAGTAAAAAGAGTTCGCCCAGGTGCTGGTCATCTCCATGCCGAGGTAGAAAGCACGACGGCGACAATGATGTGTTGGTATATGTGTTCTAGAGACAATCTTTTTGATGACATATATACATGATCACATTAATATTATGTTGAATTATAATTATGGCATTGTAATTAATTAAATAATTATTTGATTTTTTGTAATTTATTAAATAATTGCTCTATTGAGTTAATGTTGTCATTAATATAACTCTCAAATCGCCTCTATAGATGATCATTAAGAAAGAGATATTAATGATACGTGATAGATTGACAAGTTGTCTGCATCATACTCTTGAAGAATAATGTTATTTGTGATCGACACAGTTGATACTTTGTTGAGTATTGGTATGCCCTACCATAAACTATTTGTTTATGTGTCTATGGGTTTATCAGTGTATGGAATGATGTAATAATCCTTTGACTTGAGGTCAATAAACAATTCATGTATAGAGTGATCTATTTAGACCTAGTTCAAAGCATGCGCTTTTTATGGGTAGGTACGAGCTCGTATTAGGTTGATCACGTACGTATACATGAAATTGGTAGTTGGACCAAGATATGGTTCATCCTCGAATATAGTAGTCATTGGCGAATGCACGTTATTATATTTGAAATGGTATTCAAATATAATTAATTAAAATCAAACAGTAAGATGAGATAATATGATTAACCTGTTGGATAGACACACGTTCAAGTCCTAAGTTTAATAGAGTGGTTAGTGAATGAAGGGACCGTATCACCATTGAGTTATACACTAAATATTTGTTTGATTTGTCCATGTAAACGTATTCCATATTTTGAGTTCGTCCTTCAATGCAGCCTATAAGAGTTTGCTAAGGATCATAAATTAGATTTATATCAATATAAGAGTTTGCTAAGGATCATAAATTAGATTTATATGCAATTGTTTTTCTAATTAAGAGTGAATGGAACATGTTAAATATTCAATTAGATTTAATTATTTATTTATGTGAAATGAGATTATTTTTTATTTGATAGAAAATATTTAATTAAATTAAGTTAGATTTATACTTAACTAAATTATTAATTGGATTATGTCAAATTACCTATTAGGCTATAGGGTATCCTAAGACCCATATAATTAAGTTTGGCCTAATATCAACAACTCATTATATCTTTATAGTCTTTCATCGATGAAGTGAGAAACATTTGATAGATCACAAAATCTTAGATATCGAGAGATCAAGATTGAAAGAATTAACACTCTCTAGCTTTTTGGCTGAGGATTCATAGCTTCTTCACCAGAATGGATTTATTGGCGTTGAATCGTGAATCGAAACACTGGATTGCGTGGGTACCATAGTTGAGGGCAAAACTTACGAATAACTATAAGTTTTCGTTTTCATTCACGCGACCTAGAGCCGTACCGAATAATTATAATTAGATATTCGTTGCTGGTAAGAAAAAAAAATTAAAATTTTGCTGCGCGTGCGCTTAGGATAGAGTGTTACATTAAAAATCACTTTCTACGAAATCGAAAAATCTTCACAAGAAGACCATATTAACAATAAAGCAAGTCAAGATTCATTTACTTGCCCCATGGGCCATGAAAACCACCACATGAACAACATTTGGTCATATCAGTCCAACTTATTTTAATTTCCAGGCAGTTTCATTTATGGACAAATGATACACAACTTTTTGCTCTCAAACAGAACGTGTGCCCGTGTTCGCCAAGAAATCTGTACCTATAAAATCACAAACTCAATCAAACAATAACATACGATTTTACACAACTCTTCTTTTTATTACACAACTCAATCAAAACGACTTATCTGTGCTTGTCGATATTTCGACTCAAACGAACATACATATTAATATACGTTCTCGATCGTTAGTTAATTAAGCAGCTCTAAAGAGCCATGATTTGGTGCACTTCATTCTTGAAATCTATACTGAATGTGTGGTTATGTGCCCTTAATTATGAAGGTGAAAATGTGAAGTCTGCAAGAGAAAGTAGCGATAAATTGTGTAATAGGGGCTTTTCGTCGCCAGAGGCAGCCGCGGTTGCTGCAGCTAAGCATTTTTCTGGTAAAGTGCGATTTTGTTAGAGTTGCTACTGTTATAGTATGATTGAAGATTCATATGGAGAGCCTCATTCTTCATTTTTTGTTCTTTTTTGCTTTTCATTTTTTTTTTTTTTTTTT
>CACSLK010027837.1:11416044-11428238 GCA_902706635.1 Striga hermonthica | reverse complement strand
ATAAGAAAATATTGAAATTATTACTATAGCATTTGTGTACAAATCATTACAAAGTTTGGTTTGCCATACAAGATAATTAATTAATTGTAATAAAAGAAACTTGCTTAATGAGGTGAAAAAAAAATAAAAAATAACAATTTTAAATATATAGTTTAAAAAAATATTAGAGTAGAATAACATTTAATGTGTCTTCATTATTAGTTAATAATAGCAATTATATAATAATATAAGTAAAAAATATAATTGTGATTAATGCAAAAGTAACGAAAAACGGCAGAAAAACGAAAAGAGTTTTATTAAATGTTTATGAGCCAGTAATTATATATATAGAGATTATATATAGATTGAAGGGAGAGTGAGTTAATTCATAGGCAAAACCAGAGCAAAACCCTCTTATCTTGCAAATCCCTTTTTCCCAAGAAAAATTGAGAACATGGCGCCTGTGTTGCGCAGAAGCCTGGCCTCTGCTTCAGTTTCCCCTATCCCATTCACTCCAGCATCTTTTTCTTCGAAAAGTTGCAGTAAAAGCAACCAGTGCTTCTTGAGAAGCGATTATTTGCCGAGAAATGGTTGAGAAGCAGGTTTTCGAGAAGTGGGCTGGATTGTAAAGTGGCGGGGAAGGATTGCAGATTGCCGGCGCTGAGGTACGAGGCCATGGCCGCCGTGGCTGAGAACGAGACCGCCGACCAGGATAGGTAAAGTTTTGTTTTTTATTTTGCTTATTGTTTGGTGGGATACTTTACGGTCCCGGAACCATTCTGTCGGAATTTGTAATCGTTAGATCATTACGTAACCACGAGGAATGGTTGATTTAACTGTTACAAACCCGACGGAATAGTTTCATAAAGAGACCGTAACATCTCCCTTGTTTGGTTTGCAGTATTGTGAAGCTGATTGGCGTGGGGGTGTTTGAAAGTGATAAAACATTGGATTTTTTTATTCTATTGTTGATGGGATATTTGGCCCAATACCAAACCCCTATCTCAGGCCCAAGGAAGCTCGGCCAATTCTCGTCTGGGCCTGGCCCTCATATTCACTTAAGGGGCAGGACTATCTATGACCGTTGGATCTTATGGGTTAAATCTCAACCAATCATTTTGTCAAACCAACATTACATTCTGTCATCTCTTGCTGCTGCGTGAAGAACCAACTCTCTCTCTCTCTCTCTCTCTCTCTCTCTCTCTCTCTCTCTCTCTCTCTCTCTCTGAGATTGGAAAAAAACTGATCGATCTCTCACTCTCTCTCTTTACTTAGTGACCTTTAAGTGTGAAAGCTGTAAGCTAAGAGCATCTTCAATGCTACACCTTTGAAAGATTATAACTTTTAACACATGTCAATCAATGATTGTAATGTTAATCCAACTAGGAATAATGTTAAAAGAGTAGAAATTTGAATCAAATTATGATCTCCAATGCATCAATTTGATAAGAAGTTATTTGTATAGGTGGACCAATTAAAATAATCATTAATACAAGAAAAATAAAAAAGTAAATAAAATATCAAGTGAATTAATTAGTCACCATGTTTAACATGGTGTTAGATATTAGAAAGTGTGTTCAACATTGTCAACATTAAATGATATCCACCTCATCTTGAAAGAGCTCATGACAAGATGCATTGGAGAACAAATTAGTAACAAACTTTCAAAAGTTGATGATATGGATGAATTTTTATAATGTCAAAAGTCACATTGGAGATGCTCTAACCGACCCGCTGTGAGAGCCGCCGTCTAGCTGCCATTGTGCCGTTGCGCCATCGCCTAGCTTACCCTCGCCGGATAAAGCCCGTGCGTGGTGCTTTCCGGCGAGTCTCTGTGTGGGACAAGAGCTTAGGTGACAGGGTGACCGAGTGCGTGGCGTCGGGGCTGCCGTTTGTTGACCACCACCGAGCCGCGACTTACTGAGGGTGTCGGGTTCAAGGGCAATCTCACTTTATCAAAAGTGATATCAAGCATTTAGACAACTACTACACCCTTGTCTTCAACAAAATGTTGTGGAAGAGCAAAAAAATATCTCCCCCACCCTTATAAAAAGATTTATCAACAATTTATCAATACGAAATACTGCATCTACTCGCAGTTCGTTTATTCTTTAGCAACATATGCAATAAGAAACTACCAAGACTCTTTCTTCATAACCTTCGGCTGACAGAAAACTAGTTCAAGGCAGTCACATGATGCAACTCAACATCAATAATCAGAAAACCGACACCAGAATAAGCTAAATCTTAAAATTTGAAGCGTAATTTCATCATTGATCTTTTAAATAATTGATACATAGTTTTCTTCGTAATTTATTCGTTCATCTAAATCTACAACAAGAGCCTTCACAAAGGGTATGAAGTGAAACAAAGGTTAAGCTTCACAAACCTGGCACGCAAGATACTAGTCAAGATACTTTATAAGCACTCACATATAAATATATAATGAAATTTTATTCAAGATAGCTACAAAAATCACCCCCATAAAATTTGGAGCTTTTACAAAGACCCAGAGCAGTTGCAAATTTCGATCTCAAAAAAGACCCTTGAATTGTCTTATATTTCCATAACTTTATCAAGATTCAAATATATACATATATATTACCGTTGATCCCTTACAATTCAAGACCGAGCCACACCACACACATATACTTCAATTTTCAACATTCTATGTGTTTCTACTAACTAACCTGAATCTTGATCAGCACATCAAGTCAAGTCAGCTTCCATAAAGCAGTATTGCCATCCTCAGCCATGATTCCTTTCTTCTCAGCTTGTGGAACAAGTGCCACCAATTTCATAGTATCGATCTTCTGATTCTTAAACGACAAGCTTAGAAATCTGATTATTAAACAACCATACATAAGGTAACTTTTTTATAAGACAAACAAAGTTACAGTAATATAGATCAAAACACCATAAATAAGATGAATTTTTCAAAAATAAAAAGAAGTTACAGCAGTATAAAATTTAGTAGTATTTTTAACAGAAAAAACACAACATTTCTCACATAACAGAAAAACCGCAACATTTTTAGTTGTATTTTCTCACGTATAGACAACTACTATCCTCATCTTTTATAAGGCGCGTCCACATGGATTTTCACAACAATTCATCAATACAGAAACTGCCTTGACTAGCCGATCATTTACGCTTTAGCACCATATGCAATAATCTGCCAATATTTCTTCAGAACTACCAAATTACAAGATTTGAAGTATAATAGTATCATTTAATTATTGCGTCAGTTTTCTTTGTAATATATCCGAACTTTTATCAAGAGACTTCATAAATGGTATGAAGTCAAACAAGAGAACTTCGAAAATTGAAATGAGACAAAAAAAAAAGGAAATAAGAAAGAAAGAAATAAAAGAAACAACGAAAACAGGTCAGATTACCTTAGTTTGCTCAGATTTACTGTACTGTAGCCAGCCCCATTGGAGCAGCATCGTATGCATCAGCAAAATCGAGCAGTGCCAACAAACACACAAAGTCTCAGAAAGGTTTGAAACAAATATTTATAAGGGGAAAACAGGTGATTCTCCTGTGCTCTGTAATTAAGCTAAAGCATGAGAATAACTTTTCCTTCTTTTCTTTTTTTTTTTCTTTTCAATTTACGCTAATGGTTACAAGACACTGCACATGGCCAGCACGCCAAATCAAACCATAACAATCACACTCCCAATGAAGAAAGTTAAACTGAAAATTAATAAAAGAGTCGCAAATTCAAGTCTCACTACAGAAGGGTAATGTGCAACACAGAGCAGTACACCACAAGGTTAATCAAATTAGCAACGGCTGCCACAAACTCCAAAGTACCAGAGTCTCAAATGATAGAGTAAATCGAGTCGGCAATTTATAGTTGTCAACACTATTCTAAGCACCAAAAGTAATCTTGTTCAAAAATTTATCAATACTCAGATGATGAGATGCCATCATCAATCTCAAGACTCATCTTGACGATTTGTGTGGTCAGCAGAATCTGCTGTTGATAAACAAAAGGAATAGAATTCAGCAAAATGAAAATAAAGGTATGTGAATCATATGTGGAAAAGTAAGGAGATTTGTACCTTGCCTAATTTCTTAGGTGTCAACCTGGAATCTTGGCACAATTCTCCCACCTATTATCATAGTACAGATAGAAAGGTATCAAGGTTCAACAACAAAAGGAGAAACAAATAAAATGGAAATAAATGTAATAAAAGATCCAGG
The DNA here is from genome assembly GCA_902706635.1 of Striga hermonthica. Classification (NCBI taxonomy): domain Eukaryota; kingdom Viridiplantae; phylum Streptophyta; class Magnoliopsida; order Lamiales; family Orobanchaceae; genus Striga; species Striga hermonthica. The sequence goes on along the minus strand of CACSLK010027837.1, from coordinate 11,424,047 downwards.
ATGTAATTTAGAAACTAGAAATGACAGGCTTGCAAGAACCTGCCATTGCATATTTTGTACAATGATCAAGCATTTAGGCAACTATTACCCTCGTCTTTTATAAATGTTAAGAGAAAAAAAAAGATATCAACTTCCAAACCCCAAAAATAGACACACCCACATGGAAATTTCTGAAACGTAATTCAATTTTTTAATAACACAGACATAGTTCTGTTCACTATTTATTTAGTTATCTAATTTACAACATGAGCCTTCACAAAGGATATGTAGTGAAACAAAGACGATTCAATCCGCCAACTTAAGAAAATTGATTAAGAATCCAAGAAACAGAGAAAAAGAGGTTAATATTTAGCTTTTCAAACAGCTTTACTCCTATTAAAGCATTCTTCTCCAGTCGGTCTTCCACATACATAACCTACTAAACAGTTCACTCCAATTATAGCATGATGATAAACTTCACTGACCTCGACAAAGGAACAGTTTACCGAATCATTACTTTAGCTCCTAAAATTTAATTAAGAGAGAGAGAAGATTTCACGAACCTTGCACTCCTCATTCAAAGGGTCAGTCTGGCAGAAATCGTCCATATCTCCTCTCATCTGCCCGGAAGACCCAGCCACTTGTTTCCCGCAGGATGTACTAAATCAATATCCCTTTGGCTGCAGAACAGAAAATAAATGAAAAGAATATACTTCAAACTTAACTAAATCCTTGATACTCACAAATCATAGTTTAGTGCTTCAATTTTTATTTTATTTTTTTCCTACAAACTTTAATTTCCTTTGTTAAAGAAAAAAAGGTAGGTATCTATACCCGTAACCCCATCACTGTCATAACTGGCCAGGTCCCACCTTGACAATGTCGTCTCCCAACACCATCAAGAGCGAGGAGTAGACTGAGACGAACAGGACATTGCACATAGCCTGCACACCAAGTCAGCGGGCCCTCGGCCGCCTTCCAGAAAGAAGAACTGATATCCTCAGCCGGGGTTCCTTCGTTCTCAGCTTGTTTCAGAACTGCACCAACCATAACAACTCAACTTGCTCCAGCACCAATTTCATAGCGTCAACTTTATGATTCTTTAACCACGAGCTTAGCAATCTGTTTTATACGTCCATTTGCTCAAGGATTCTTGTACCAACATTCGCAAAAAAAAAAAAAAAAAAAAAAAAAAAAAAAAAAAAAACACACCTAAATGATGTAAGATATAATCCATGCAGTTTCCTTGTTACTGCACTGCAACTTCCTTGCAGCTGCAGAGCACTTTCATGGCAGCCATTTTAGGCTGATTTTTCATGACTTTTCAACTTAAGTAATTTCTAGGAAAGCCACTAGGGTAGTTGCTTTTAGTTCTTATAAATAGGGATTCAGTTTTTATTTGTAAACATAGAGAAAAACTGAATACTCAATACATTGAGTTGTTCAAAATCTTCTTCTTTCATCCTAGAAGTGTTCGTTTGTGTCGGAAGCATTTTTGTTTACCTGAACAGTGAACGAGCAGGGACTAACAAATAAAATAAGTTCCAGTAATATTTATTATAATATTACTTTTACCAGAAAAACACAGCATTTCTTATATAACCAAAGGTCACAAATATGAAACATTTAGACAGCTACTATCCTTGTCTTTTATAAGGCATATCCATTTTTCTCAACAATTCATCAAAACAGAAGTTGCCTTCACTAGCACCAGTTTACACTTTGGCACCATATGAAGAAATTACCAATACCCTTTCTTCATATCCTTCAGCCCACAGAAAAGTAGTACAAGGCAGTTACACATTGCATTTTAGCCTCAATAATCATAAACCAACATCAGAACTAGTCATATTTAATGTTTGAACTGTAATTGGATCTGCTAATAATTGAGAAAGCTTCTCTGCAATATATCTTCAACTTTTATAAAGAGGCTTCACAAAAGGTATGTAATCAAGCAAGAAAACTTGGCCTAATATCTCAGGTTTCAACTCCTGGAATCTTGGCACAATCTATTATAAAAGTCCAGATAAAAAGTTAATAAGGTTCAACAACCGAAAAGAGATATCAAGCATTTAGGCAACTGCTATCCTTCTCTTTGATTAGGTATATCCATTTTTCTCAACAGTTCCAAAAGAAAGAATTGACTAGCTTGTCGTTTACGCAATAGCACCATATACAAGAAATTACACGCTGCATTTTAGCATCAATATAATCGTAAACAAACATCAGAACTAGCCAAATCTGAATATTTGAAGAGTTAATGGATTTCCAATGGACATTATATTCTTTGCAATGCGTTTGAACAATTATCAAGAGCCTTCACAAAAGGTCTTCAAAAATTTAAACAGAAGACAAAAGGAAAATAAGAAAGAAACGCCAAAGAAACAACTCAAACAGGCAAGGTCACCTTAATTTGCTTAGAAGTAAGTGCTAACACAAATTTCTACAGGGTCGAGCTCAATGTTCACCAGCCAGCACTATTGGAGCAGCATCTTATACATCTGCCAAATCGCGTATTGCCAACAAAAACAAACAACCTCAGCTCTAGAAGATTTGAAACGAATAAGTATAAGGGAAAACATGTACGTATCACCAGTGGGTTCCACAGAAATTGAGAAAGAAATCTCAACTGACTCACTACCATACACAATGGAGTTGAGGGGATAAGAATCCGCAACACAATGGAGTTGAGGGAATAAGAATCCGAGCAACAGATTGGGCATCAGGAAGGCCGTGATGCGTTTCCTCTTTCATCATCCGGCGGGAAAAAAGGAAAGAAAATATAATAATGAAATGCATAATATGAGCACGGCATCATAAGCCAAAACATTAAGATATACACAGGCAGACTCCCTTGCACTTCTGAACATTGGTATCAAAGCACTTCTAGACTTCTAGTCCCCAAGAATTTCTGATACTACTAGACTATGGATCAAGTTAGTTCGTTCTTTTACAAAGAGCAATGAGCGGATATCGAGTGCAAACACATAACAGAGTACAAAAACTGTGAAAATCTCAAATGAAGCTCTACACAGTGCCAAAAAGGAAAAATAACATTGTACATGAAAAAAACGAAAAGACGGATCATAGGTGTCCCTAAAATCAATCATAGGTTGCAACATTTTAATATCAAAAGCATCGAAACTAACAAACACGTCAACAATAAATTGATTTTTTCGAAAAAAAAAACAATGATAGCATAATTTCAATAAAAAACACCCATAAATTATCGAACGAACATATAACTTAATGACTAAACTCGGTCCATTTCACAAGAACATGGAAATTATAGCAATCACCCTCCAAGATTGCCTCATCATCACGAGCTCGAATCCGAAACTCCCTAGAGCACAACACTTGATGAGGAACACCATCATTTCCATCGCTAATAAAATTTGCTTCAACAACGAGCGAGGACTTCACTGGAACAGCGACCCTACACCTCGAGAGCGCTACCAAACCCCTAGGCCCCACCTCCACTGGATCCTCTCGACTCCTCTCAAAGAGACCAATCTGATAGTATTCCTTGTTATATCGGGTCCTATAGTCATAATTATTGTATCGAGCCACGAGAGTCCCATAAATCCTGGGGCAAACAACGGCAGCATTCCCGTTCCCCGTCTTGGGCATGCAGAGAACCTCCACATCAGCTTGGACGGCTTCTTCAAACAGTGTATAATAAATAGCAGCAAACCCGTTCGTGCCTTGAACGAAAGAACAGAGCTGCCTGTCAAACCATCTCCTCCCGTAATCAGGTTCTCTCCACACCCAATGTTTCGCACCTCTCAAATCCCAATTAACGTAGCCTTTGATGTGCAGGCTGCTCTCGGTATCCTTGAGGTCGAATTTCACTTTCACAGAGGCACACTCATCATAAGCCTGGCAGCCGTCGAGTACAGGTATGGTTTTCACATGCTCATCCAATTTAAAGGCATCCTCCTTTGCTTCTCTGCTAAAAAGCTGAGATTTCCCAATGTGGGATGATAGTATAACAGAACCATAGATTTGCAGAGGTCTGAACTTTGCTCGGCCTATGAACACTGAGAAAATCTGCACAGCGGAACATGAAAATGGCCTATCCTCTTGCGGCTGCAATTTCCTTTATAATTAAGGGAATCAACATAACAAATTACATTACACCTGAGTTGCACAAAACTAAATATAGCAAATGTATCTGGGGAATTTCCAGTAGAAATTTTTGAATTTTTGAATAGAAAGCATACCAGGACGCACTCCTGAGGTGGCTTGGAGATGCTTCACGATGGGACACCTACATACAGAGGAATCAATATCAGATCCATCCATAGATATCAAAACAGAGTCCATCCAAAAGATAATCGAAAATAATAAATGTGCCGAATAAAATAATATACCTCATCCATTTCCTCATCGCCACTCTCCTCTTTGTCACTTTCTAGGTGAGCCATTTCAGCAACGAAGGACTTCAAAGAAAAGAGGGGAGGGGGTGGGATAATCATCAATCAATAAGTGATCCACGCATAAATGAGAATTGTAGTTTGTGAGAGAACAGTATACCTCATTCATTTGGTCGTCATCATCATCATTGCCGCCATCATCTTCGTCATCATCATCATCCAACTTGAAAAATGGAAAGAGAAAAAGGAGGGGTGATTCAAATAGCCAGAGTGCTTGACAATTAGTGATAGTAGATAAATTAAACAATGAACTCAAGAGAAAAAATGTTTTTCATGATATAAAAGAACCTCATCATCACTATTATCTTCTTCCTCCCTTTTACTTCTTGCTTGTGGCCTAGGTGATTTCCAGCCCACAGTAATTTTGATAGCTGTTTCGTCATTTACGACAAACACCATGGACCCTCCACTATCATAATTAACTCGAAATTCTGCTGTTTCTGTAAGGATCTTTCTCTGAGTTCCGAATTCCGACAAGTCGAGATCAATGCCTAGAGATGCGTACGCAGGCAAGGCCACCCAACATCGAGACAGTGTGATCATGCCATTCCTGATCACCGGATCAATCTCAACTCTTTCAAATTCCCCACCTTGCTTATCAAAAAGCGTACAGGCGCCCCATGTTGAGCTTGTGCCATCTGTGTTGCTATAACGAGCAACAATTTTTCCTTGGACATCAATAGTCTGACGATATGCTTTTTCTCCCTTCTTATGAACCTCAACTCTAAGATACCCGTAGATTGCCAGCGGCATAGGAGCATAGCACACCTCATAAGCAATGGAGGAACCAAGCCTGCCACGAATATAATGCTCCAACTCACTCGTGTCATTAGAAAAGCATGAATCCCGGTTAAATAACTTCTTACCCCCTGCGAAAACATTGAGCACAAGGCTCGTATCGAACAATGACATGGAAATGTTATGTGGCCAGTCAAACGCTCCTCTCGGGCTCATCGGGCTCGTCAGCGCCAAGGTGCCGCCATATGGTCCAATAATCTGAGCATCGTGGGCTGGCCGATCATATAGGTTATGGATAATCTTTTCTCCATTTGCAGCATCACGGAATTCTATATAGATTCGCCCATGGACAGCGAATGGCTGATGATCGACCGGTAAGAGGTGCACATAGAGAACTTGGACCAAGGGTCCTGCTAAATAAGACTCGCTGCCTTTTCTCTTCTCTTTCTCTCTATCCTCATGAAGGCGGCGTACGAAGCGTGCAACTACCACTTCAAGCTCGTCGTTGTCGCTGTCGCTGCTGTTGTCCTCAAAAAATAAATAACATGCATATAACTTTTCCATTTCTTGCCGAGATACATTATAATACAATTGTATCAACTTTTCTAGATCCATGTGGAAAGTCCTGCAGAAGATGTAAGTGACAATAATATAGTTCGAGAAATAAAGGGTCTTTCCCCAAACATTATACAAAGGAAATCCGAAATTAATGGAACCGTGCAGCAGAGGCACTCAGGCACCACACAGTAGGCGTATAAACGAGCTGTGCTCGAACTTGACACTTAAGGAGCCGATCTCGAAAACATGATACAAAAAATCATATTGTCGAGCCTTACCGAGTCGAGCTCGGCTCGTTTATCAAACAAACCGAACCAAGCTCAAGCCATAACGAGCTGGACTCAGACTCACAAGCGGCTCTTTTCGTTGAACAGCTCTAAAAACAGCTAATGAAAAGCAAATAAATCACAAAGTTCACAGAATTCACTCAACTAAACTCACTATTTTACTAATTTCACAAAAACTCAAAAACCCACGTGCCACGACATTCAAAATCACAAATTAAAGCCGTTATACGGTCACAGGTCAGTGGGCACAACCAACTAAATAACCAAAAAACAAAATTTAGCTTTAGCTAAAACCTGGAATCGTGTTATGGCGACCGCCGGAATGAGATAGCTCGGGGAATGGCGACCGCCGGAATGAGATAGCTCGGGGATTGTCGACTCCGACGATGGCTTTGTGACTTGTGAGTCGAGAAGGCAAGCTATCGTAAGGTTTCCAGCTGATAGAGGTGTAAACAAAATCGTGTTGTAGTTTGCACCTTTTCATTCTTCTAGTCCGTCTTAGGTTAGGCAATTGTTTTTATTTTTTATTTTTTTGACAAAAAAATTACTATCTTTACTCTTAAGGATTGCAAGAGACTGCCTCTTTTCTTTTGAAACGATGTCGTTTTTTCAATTTGTGGTAATTTCACTTCCGTTCGACACGTGGCGTAAGGATTGCAAGAGGCTGCCTCTTTTCTTTCGAAACGACGTCGTTTTTCAATTGGTCTTACACAACGTAGTTTCCTCTTTTCTTAGGTTATTTTCTGAATTTTTTGGGGCGATGGCGATTTTTTGGGGTACTGTCGTCTTCTTCGGTCGGTCATTCTTAGTCCATTTTTTTTCCGTCTAGACTGTGAAAGTTTTGCAACGGGGTTCATTTTCCTTTCGTTCGAAGAAGGGTTTGTTTGTTCGTGTTTTGGGCTTTCGTTGCATCGATTCAGGGTAATAATTTGAATTTTATCTGTGTGATCGTCTTCATTTATTGTTTTACATTTATGTCAATTAAATTTGGTGTATTTTGCATCGTTTTATTGGGAAATTAACAGACAAGGTTTGATCTTTTTTCAAATTTTGGTTTCGTTGGTCCATATACCTTTAATGGGTCTGTTGCGCGGGTAGATCGACTGGACATGCACACCAGGGAAGCTCTTTTGTTTCGTTTTTTTTTTCCATATAATTTATGTTGCTTGGTCTCCTTGTGTTGAACATTATTATTTCTCGATTGTTTCGTTATTTTCTTTGGGTTTTTTTCCAGTTTGGTTTTTTTACAATTGATTGTTGTATGTTAGTGGTGTGTTTTGCTGTGTATGGTAATTAAATATTTATTTTTTGCTTTAAGTGGGATTGTGGGAAGATAGGTAAATGATGAAGAAAATTAAGTTATGTTCTTCTGTTTATGCGTTCAATGTATAAGGTAATTGAAATTGATTCAAATCATTACAAAGTATCTTGTGGATGTAAGTACAGATATTGAACTGCAGCTTTTTAGTAGATTTTTTACTGTTTTGTGTTTACTCTAGGCAATTTAATATTTTTTTAAAGACTTTTCATTTGATTTGGCTCCACTAACAATATAATATTATGTATTAAGTGACATGGATCTGACATTATATATATAATCATCACCATTTAGTTTTACAAGGAAAAAAAATAACTTTGTTCTTCAGAAGAGGTACCTTCAAGGAGCTTCTCCTGCAACTATTCCAAACATTTCTTCCAAATATAAAATGACTTGCAGATGATAATAGATTGCTTATTTATTTGTTTATATGGAGTGCTTGCTACCTATTGAGATCCCATTGATGTTTTCTGTATTCTTGAAAAACATAGCAAAACGTATTGTTTTGTTTCATAGAAAGATGATTTGTATAGAGCCTTTATCAACATGCAAGATTGTTTAACAAGAAGATGAATAATATATGCCTTTTATCAACATAAAAATATTAAAGTATCTATTTTGTTTGAATGATGTAGAATGAAGAAAAATTACTCACGTTATATTTTTCCTTATGTCTGGATGTTGTTT
>CACSLK010027837.1:11357982-11372535 GCA_902706635.1 Striga hermonthica | reverse complement strand
TAAATAAATGTGACATGTGTTTAATATGTAACATAGAATGATGGTGGTAGAGTGGTTTGAAGGCTTGCCTAATGTTATTTTGGCCTGGGTTCGAATCCTTGAAGGAGCGTCCAAACTTTTATTGTTTTGCCTAACAATGACTAGAATAGTAAGGGTAAAATTGTAAATTCTGCGACTTTGGGGGTGAAAAAAGAAGAAAAAGCCGCATAGCACGCGCATGCACACCACTTCCGTCATCTTAGACGGTTTAGGGTGTTTCGCGCATGCACACCACTTCCGTCATCTTAGACGGTTTAGGGTGTTTCGCGCATGCAAAAGTACAATAGAAGAAGATTTGACGCAATTTTTAAATTACAAACGCTCATATTTAGTATAATACAGGGGGTTTGGTGCAATTTACCCGTACAAATTCCATGCCATCAAATTAAAATCAAAATTCTTCTACGTGGCCCACAAAGGATGGGCTTTTGAGCTTCTTTTTTTATCTCTTCTATTTCGGCCTCATTAGCACAAGTAAATAATGAGTCGGGCCAAAATTGAACTGGTATTGGGCATCTAATTGATCATATTAACATTCGCCAATTGTTTCTCGTACACAAAATACTCCAATCTGCTGAAAATAAATATAAAAATATCAAAGCAAATAATTCCATCCAAATAATTAATAGGTCAAAAAATGTAAACGTGCAAAGAAAATAAGTGTATAAAAATACACGATTAAATATATAAAACGCGCACATTTTTTAGCCCATCATTGAGATATAGTTCTCGTCTCTGCAACATTAAAGTTTAAACCCAAGGTCAACCGCAAGCTTGTCCAGAGAAAGCTCCAATTACCTAATAAATCCAGACTGAGTGGCGCAGTGTAGTGGCGCGACAACTGGTGGTTTTGGCTGCTGAAGCAGACTGCTACGATCGTACGACAGTCCTTTTCGGCTCGTGAGTGGCGAATGTCATCGGACGGCGGGCTTCAGCCAGGGCTGTTGGAACTCGATCCGTCTGGCACCAACGGAGTTTGTCCAAGGCGACATAATGGGACCAATGGCATCGCCACTATCAAGCGGTAGTGGTTCGCTTGGCTCTTCCAAAGACGACAACGATTTGTGGTTGTGATATATCGAGCACCTCGGAGACGAGCGACTGTGACTGTAGGCTCGTCTCGAGAACGGTCGTCGACGGAGTCTCAATGACTCGACGAAAGCTCTGCTTGCCAGCAGCGGCAGCATGCAAATATTTTCGATCAAATATGTTTCAAAGTTTATTTGGTGTTTATTTATAGTTTATGTTTGGTATATTAGTAATTGTTTTTTTTTTTGTTGATGAGGAAATTGATATGAGATGACAAATGATTTTTTTTTGTTAATTATTGTTTATGTTATTCTGGATGTTCATATTAATGTTTTCGTTTCGCTTTTGTTTGTAGTTATGTCGTGTGTTTATGGTTTAGTTGTCGAGTACTTTTTATGAATTGATGTTTGGTTTTTGTCATGATTCTTATTGGTTCTTAATTCTTATTAACTTTGTCGTCTCTGGATAAAATGGTGAGAAGTTCTTATTTGCCGAGGACGTCTATTTTCCGTAGTGTTTTGATGGAGCTTCTTGAAAAGTTTTCTCTCGTAAATTTGCAAACTCGATGGTACTGATGTTGGATAAAGAAATTAGACCAAACATCAATCTCTAAAGTGATGTTGTCCAGTTGTTATTCAAGAGTTGCATGTGAAATAGAGCATTTGAATTGGTAAAAGTTATGTAAATAACAACGAAAAATATAATGAATGTAAACACAAAATAAATGAAATTAATCTGGTGCACGTTTTGCACAAGATTATGATGCCCATCGTTAAGCTTTAACCTCTTTTTATTATAATTGACGACTTGGTCGGATTTGTCATTATATGTTACGAAGGCGAAAATTGTAGATATCTACTTATATGTTACGAGGACGTAAATTTTATATATCTACTTATATGTTATATATATATATATATTATTACATGTTATAAATTAAGCATAAATTGAATTTTGGTTGCGCAAAAAAAAAAATATATATATAATTTAATATGTATATATATTTTTTATATCCTGAGAGCGCTTATAATGTGTTTTACATATCAATGTTGTGCAAATTGTGGGAATAAAATTTAGTAACAAATATAAAAAAATATCAACAAAATTCAAACATCACAATTGTGGTTAAATAATGTGTGTAAATAAAAACGCAACAATCTATTGAAAAAACTAATAGTAACACTCTTAATCATCGCACACCATAGTTTTCAATTTTAATCTATATATATAATAAGAATAACCATTTACTAGAATAGTAAGCAAACAAATCCACCAAAAATAATTGTATGTTACTTTGGAAAATTATTTGATTTTTTTACCATAAAATCAGACAACATTAAATGCTCCCTTGAATGGTGGGTTTGTTCAATTATAGGTTTGTTAATTCCATTTTATCTTACCTTCCATATAAACATATCACTAATAAACATTAAATTTGCTTATATTTTTAAATTAATTACATCAATAAATAATATTAATATAAATATTTATCATTATATACGAAAATAAAATGTTATAAATAATCATGATATAATGAATTTTTGAATAAAATAATATTTGAGTATTATGATGAACCGACATATATAAAATGATTATTTTTCTGTATTATAAAATAAATATATATGTTAAAAATATTGTTTATATTAATATAAACGTGTCAAAAGATTAATACATTGTTAAAATAAAGTTTTAAAAAATATTTTAAGATACAAACTAAATTAAATTATGAAAAATGTAAAAACCAATGGGATATTGTATTTGCTGAAATGGCACCAACCAAGACCATACAATCCCCCATTTCACAAAATTCCAACGAAAACCTTCACAACAGTTCTTCTATCCATTTCTAGAACCCTCCTCGCTCACCTTCATTTACTAAACCCTTGCCGCATAGGGTTTTTCAAATTGAAGGGAGAGTGAGTTAATTCATAGGCAAAACCAGAGCAAAAGCCTCTATCTTGCAAATCCATTTTTTCCCAAGAAAAATTGAGAACATGGCGCCTGTGTTGAGCAGAAGCCTGGCCTCTGCTTCAGTTTCCCCAATCCCATTCACTCCAGCATCGTTTTCTTCGAAGAATTACAGTAAAAGCAACCAGTGCTTCTTGAGAAGCACTTTTTTGCCGAGAAATGGGTTGAGAAGCAGGTTTTCGAGAAGTGGGCTGGACTGTAAAGTGGCGAGGAAGGATTGCAGATTGGCGGCGCTGAGGTGCGAGGCCACAGCCGCCGTGGCCGAGAACGAGACCGCCGATAGCCCTGGAGAGACACATGAATATCAGGCTGAGGTAAAGTTTTGTCTTTTAGTTTGCTTGTTGTTTGGTTTGTGGTAAAGTGATAAAAATTGGTTCTTTTAATTTTTTATTCCATTGTGTTAAAAAAATTAGATCTTGTTCGGTATTGTGGGGTTTGTGCTTTGGCTGTACTAAAATTGTATGTTTTTTCGAGGTTTGAAGGCTTGGTGTCTTGCTGTCTAATGTATTTTAAATGGGTTTCAGGTGAGCAGATTGTTGGACTTGATAGTTCATAGCTTGTACAGCCACAAGGAGGTGTTCCTTAGAGAGCTTGTTAGGTGAAGTTTATAGTTTGTGCTTCTGCCTTAGTATCTTATGGGGGCAATTTTTCACTCATTTGAAATGTTTCCTGCAGTAATGCAAGTGATGCTCTTGATAAATTGAGGTTCTTGAGTGTAACCGAACCTTCTTTACTTGGCGATGCTGGTGAGCTCGAGATTCGTATCAAACCTGATCCAGATAACGGCACTATTACAATAATGTATGTATTCTCACTCTGTTTTTCTAGGATTTTTATTAAGAAAATGTTTCTTAGTCTGTATTTTTCCTTCTTGCAGAGACACCGGTATTGGCATGACCAAAGAAGAGCTTATAGAGTGTCTTGGAACTATTGCACAAAGTGGCACTTCCAGATTCTTGAAGGCTCTGAAGGTACCAAGTCGTTATGAAAATTATATGGATTGACTTCATTAAATTTTGGTTTTTCTGTTACATTGACATTTGACAACTCACAATGTATAGGAAAACAAGGATCTTGGAGCTGACAATAGCTTGATCGGTCAATTTGGTGTTGGATTCTATTCTGCATTCCTGGTTGCTGAAAAGGTGCCCTTGGGTTCTTTTATATAATATAAGTAATATTTTTTGTTGTTGTACAGAATGTAAAAATTATTTTTTGGTTTTGCATTATTTTTATTTCAGGTGGTGGTGACAACAAAGAGCCCTCGATCTGACAAGCAGTATATTTGGGAGGCTGTAGCTGATAGCAGCTCATATGTGATTAGGGAGGAAAATGACCCCGATAAACTACTGCGTAGAGGGACTCAAATCACACTTTATCTGAGGGTATATTTTTTGTTGCTATTTTTATCGCTAATTTTTTTTCTAGTTCTTAATTTGTTGATATCTGTTCGACTCAATTATTCTAAAATAACATGACCTTACCTGGAAGATTATTGTTGTTGTTGATGTTGTTATGATCATTATCGATTTATTTTTATTTTATTTGTTTTTGGGTTGTTAGAAAAATGTCATTTCAAGCTTGCGCATAGAATAATGTAGCTATGCTTTCTTTGCAGGAGGATGACAAATACGAATATACGGAACCAACAAAGATTCAGAATTTGGTGAAGAATTATTCACAATTTGTCTCGTTTCCCATCTATACATGGCAAGAGAAGTCAAGAACTATTGAGGTTAGGCTTCAATTTCTTGAACCATAGGCTTTCATTTATTTATTTATATAAACCTATCAATTTCATTGTCTTGAAACTTTATCAAAAGGGTTCTCGTCAATTTTTTTCACCTGCGATCATTTCAATACTCTGTTTTTTAATGGAACCTAAAGCATGGGCATGTAGTAAATCATTGTAATTGAACCTTTTGGCAGGTAGAAGAAGAGGAGGAACCAAAAGAGGGAGAAGAAAAACCTGAGGTAGTGACCTTTGCACACTTGCTATTTTCTGTTTGATGTAAAGAAGGATGTTTATTTATTGGCCTTCATGTTTTGTTGCGTGCAGGAAGAAAAGAAGAAGACTAAAAAGACCAAAACTGAAAAATACTGGGACTGGGAATTGGCAAATGAGACGAAACCCATATGGGTGAGTTTAAGAGCTATATTTTACCTAATTAACATTCTTTGTTTTCAAGTTGTAATTTGCGCCTGGAGAATAAGACATATGCCGACTTAATATTTCGAATTTACAGATGCGTAATCCCAAGGAAGTTGAAAAGGAGCAATATCAAGAATTTTACAAGAAGACATTTAATGAATTTCTTGAGCCACTTACCTACACCCATTTCACTACAGAGGTACTTGACGCATATTTCCTGTGGTGTTATAAAATTTTGTACTTTTGTATTATTAAAATTGAGGTTTTGAGTTAATATTTTTTGCAGGGTGAGGTTGAGTTCAAAAGTGTACTCTATATTCCTGGAATGGCACCGCTTAACAATGAAGAGGTTATCAATCCCAAGACTAAAAATATCCGTTTGTATGTGAAGCGTGTCTTCATTTCAGATGATTTTGATGGCGAACTGGTAATATCCCTTACCAATTTAGTTTGATCATAATATTTATTTTATTTTGGAATTTGATTCACTTTTAAGGTCCCATGTCAAAGTTCAATTTTTGAAATTTTAGTCAATAAGTTATATTGACAATGATAAATTGTAGTTCCCAAGGTACCTGAGCTTTGTGAAGGGCGTGGTGGACTCGGATGATCTTCCCCTTAATGTTTCAAGAGAGATCCTTCAAGAGAGCCGAATTGTAAGGGAACCCTTGTTTTGATCTCATTATTATTATTTTTTTATTTATCAAACAGAACTCTTGACTTATTTTCGTTGTTTGTTGAAGGTGAGGATAATGCGAAAGAGACTTGTCAGGAAGACATTTGATATGATACAGGATATGTCCGAAAACGAGAATAAAGAGGTTTGTTTATTATGATAAAATCATAAAATTTAAATATTTTCTCCTCTCCAAAGTACTAAACTATCACTTTGCATAATATTTTTTTTTTCTAGGACTACAAAAAATTCTGGGAGAATTTCGGTAAGTTTTTGAAGTTGGGCTGCATTGAAGACAGTGGAAACCACAAGAGGATAACACCATTGCTGAGGTTTTTCTCTTCCAAGAGTGAAGAGGAGCCCATAAGTTTGGATAACTATGTCGAGAATATGGGCGAAAACCAAAAAGCTATTTATTACTTGGCCACAGACAGCTTAAAAAGTGCTAAATCTGCTCCATTTTTGGAAAAATTGGTGCAGAAAGGCATTGAGGTACATGATATTATAATTTTTACAAACGACTCGCTTTTCATTTTATTTTTATTTTTTGCCCAAAAGGAACTCTCACATAAAATTGGAAGTATTTATTTTATGCCCCCATTACTTTATTCTTTCTCATTGTATTTGTATATCGATTATACAGGTGCTTTACTTAATAGAGCCGATTGATGAGGTTGCAATCCAGAATTTACAGACGTACAAGGAAAAGAAGTTTGTTGACATCAGCAAGGAAGATCTTGAGCTTGGTTAGTATAAATATATATATTCTTTTCTTCTCTGTCCACTCCCTGATGAACTGAAAATTACAAAAACGAGCGCTTGGGTTTATTATAATTAAAAAAGAACAATACAATTGTATGTTAGAAGGGGTGCAAAATGTGTGGGTGCACTTTGTCATTTTGAAAGATTACAGGGTCTCCTTGAAACTTTTTATCTGAAATTAACAGGTGATGAAGATGAGGTGACAGAGAGGGAAAACAAGCAAGAGTACAATCTTTTATGTGATTGGATTAAGCAACAGCTTGGTGACAAAGTGGCTAAAGTGCAAATCTCCAAACGTCTTAGCTCCTCGCCATGTGTCCTCGTGTCGGGCAAGTTTGGATGGTCGGCAAACATGGAAAGGTCTGTCAGGGGAAATAGACATGATATGCAGGGTTTGGTTGTAAAAATGGTATTTTTTTTTTGTTTTCTGATTAGTTAATAATGCTTACTTTGTTTCCATTTTTTTTTTTTGAAACAGATTAATGAAAGCACAGACACTTGGTGATAATACCAGCCTGGAATTCATGAGGGGAAGGCGAATTTTGGAGATCAATCCTGATCACCCGATTGTCAAGGATCTCAATGTATGACCTTTTTCTTCACTCCTTTACGTTTTGATCCTCGTTGGAGTAGTTAAATTAGGGTTAGTTAATAAAAGATGCTTTTGAGGTTTAACTTAATTACAGAATATAAAAAAGAAAATTTTGAATTTTATTTCAAAATTACGGGTTCCGCATTCATTTGTATTGTTTGTATTGTGTTTCTGTTGAGTTACCGTATACTGAAATTCCAATGGAGAACTTTTTACCTTGGAAGATAATTGGAATCTTGTAATTAGGTCAAAATTGGGTGACATTATTGAATTCTTGCTATCCCAACATTAAATAGTTAATTGGTTAAAATCACGTGAAAACGTCATATAATTAAAAGATTTTTTTATTTTTATTTTTCTTCCTTTGGGTGATTAGAAACTTCCGGGGTAGGCCTTTTGCAACTTGAGCCCCAATTTTTATCTTATTAATGTACTTTCTCTTGTCCTACTTTTGCAGGCGGCTTGCAAGAATTCACCCGAGAGCACAGATGCCAAAAGGGCCATCGAACTTTTATACGATACGGCCCTTATATCAAGTGGATTCACTGTAAGTTCTCACATACCTATTTACATATGGCACATTTGCAAACTCTCGAGAGATAAATGATAATATTGAACTTCTCAATAAAAAATACTTACATGTTTAGTGTACAACATAATAATGTGTGAAGATAAATGTGTATTTGACAAGTAAAAGAAAACACTGATAAAAAGAGTACTTTATTAAATTGTCCTTAAAAAGTAACTAAATTTTGGATTTGATGAGGGTGCAAGTGTAAAATCAGTTGAGTAGATAAAGTGGACAAAAATTTATCTCTACCTTAGAGGTGTGATTAATTATCATGACATAAAATTATTATTTCATGGGCTTTGTAGATAGTTTACCGGGCCTCTAAAATTAAGCGGGCTTTTCTTTAACCGCAAATGGATACAATAGGTCATATAAACTTTCAAATTATATCTCTTTGATGGGTTTGCAAACATGCCCATAATAGTTGTTTATTTTCCAGATGACCCTTTTGCTTGTTTGAGTCGAATAACACCTTTTTCCCTCAACAATCGTATAACTTTTTTTCTCGCTTTCATCTCACTTTGAAATATTGTGTGTGCAGCCTGATAGCCCAGCTGAGCTTGGTAACAAAATATACGAGATGATGGCTATGGCACTCGGAGGAAGGTGGGGCAGATCGGAGGACGACGAAGCAGGAAATGACGAAAATGCCCCTGAGGGCGATGGTGTGGGCTCGGATGATGGCTCGGAAACTCAAGTGATCGAGCCATCGGAAGTGAGGATGGAGAGCGATCCCTGGAGTGACTGAGATTGTATTGGCTTTTATTAGTTAAAAGAAATTAATCCTATATCAGAAATTCAGAATTTTTGGCAGTGGCTGGTAATCTGGACTGGATACATAATGGTTGAAATTTTTGTTGGCTTGGGGAAAAAAAAAAATCAAATTTTGTGGTGATATTAATGGGGAACTTTAGTTTTTAATGCGTTCTCTTACAGAATTGCAAAATAATCTTAGCAATGTATGGATGGTATTATTTAGTAGTATTTACTATCATCAAATCAAATATTATTTTACTATTTTATTCTCTTACAGCCCAACTGGAAAATCTTGAAAAAAGTAACACCACTTACTTTTAAATTGTAATTTATTTTTACATTCACAAAAATTTTATTTTAATTCCAAATATACAAATTTTTACCAGTTTATTTGTAGTCTGATTATTTTCATTGATTTTAAAATTGCATTATATTTTTACTTATAACTAGTTTTTATGTATGATTTATGCATGATTTTATTTTGAATGGTGTATTTTCATTGATTTTAAAATTGCATTATATTTTTACTGTATGATTTTCTGCATGATTTATTTTGAATGCTGTATTTTAGCAAAAACTTTCTAGTAAACATATAATAGATTCTTGATCTGTATCTCAAACTGATTGAACAAGAACAATGCACCATCTCTATTACAACAATTTCAAAATCAAAGGGAACAATTGTACCATATTCCCAAGTTATCATCTTCCATCAACCATAAACTTTACTTTTTTTTTTTTTTCCAACATGAATGTACTGAAACTTAGATAACAACTATCATCGTAAAATCGACACACAGACATTGCAAACGTTATCTCCCGGTACATGTAAGTACAGCAAACAGTGAAGGGATAAGATATTAGATAAGGCATTGATCATATTCAATATTCGGCCCATCGCTCAACAAAACGCATTAAATTTGCCCGTCTACAACTTGTTAAGGTTCAGCTTTCGCTTGACCTGCCAAAGAGTTTATTTTTAAGAAAAAAAGAAAGAAACAGAAAATTACATCAAATGTTCGAATATCATTAATAAGCGAGAAAGGAACTCTTAAAAGAAATATACCACTTAAACCGGATGCGCTTAAATTGAACCCATTTTGAACAATGTTATGAAGCTCGTCGTCCCACATTCCTGATGCCTGCATTGTAAGGGCCATTGTCGAAAAAAACGCACAGTTTAGGGGGCAAAAGTGCAAAACACCCCCCATAGTTCAGACCTTTTAAGGGAGTTCGGTGTAACTTATTATTATTATTATTAGTTTCAAGTAATAAATCTTGAGAAAGTAGATGAAGCTTACTTGAGAGGTAGGCTCTCTATATCCTCTCGAGACAAAATTAGACTGAGAATTGATTGGTCGATTCAGTGTTGTTTGGTGGATTAATCGAGTTTGTGGCGGAGGAAAATTCGGGATTAATCTAGTCTGCATGATCTGTAATGAAATCAATTTTATTTAAATAAATTTAAGCATACAGATAGATACTTGGCAAACTTTCACCAAGAAAAAAAAATTGTAAATCAAATGTCTTACATCTTTAGCAAGAAACCCTTCTATATCAAAATCGTTGCTCGGGTTCACTGTTGCAAGCTTCATCGATAGGAACTGTTGTAGAGTAGAAAATGCAATCATGTAAATTTTTTCTAGGAACATGAGTTCAAAGATCACATTCAGAAAAAAAAAAGCTAACAAAATGGAATATATAAAATATATATATCAATGAACAAACAAAGAACTCATAGATCGTAATCACCTCAACTTGCCGCTGTAAGGATTGCACGTAATTGATGATTTCGTCGAGCATTACAGCTTTTCCAGTGACCTGCTAATAAAAGACCATGCATTCAAATAACATGTTCAAGAATAAATTTAATAAATAATATTATACAATGTATATTGATTAGCAAATGACAATTAATTGGATTACCTTGTTGCAACCTGGAACAAGATCCTGGAGAAATTTCATCCTCTCACTAATTTTCTCCCTTCTTATCTAACATCAGGAAAATGCAGAATAATAAAATTCCATAACTATTGCAAAGAAAATAAAAAAGAATGAAAAAAATAAATAAAAAATCTACCCTTTCTGCAAGACTGTGGCTATTCGTGGCCTGGCCCCTTCGTGCTCGAACGTGTATGTACTCTTTGCCACTCGGGTTCTCAGCCGAAATCGGGTTTTTTTCATTATCCTTCTCTTTAATTTCATCAGTGTCCTCTGTCTCAATAGCCGGTCGATCGGCTTCATTATTTTCGTCATTCACATTTTTCTGATCACAAACAATCACACACTCGAAAATCAATGAAAATAATAACAAAAACAAAGCCCTAATAGAAAAAAAAAGTAAAATTGAGGTAGTTCAATTCAAATTCAACCTGCTCAGCTCTTTTCCTCTTCTTTAATCCAACCCTTTTACTAGACAACTCCTCCGGACCTTCACGCCCGCTAAATTCGGCCTCCTCTGGCTGAGTACCCAATACATCACGAGAAAACATAGACTTATCGAGTTCCGATTCGTTCTTGAACGGGCTTCCTTCATTTTTTTCACCCGCTAAAGCCTCGGTTGGCCTCCTTTGCATTAGTCCCGAACGAGGATCATCAGCATTCATATAACCAAGATTGCCAAAAGGGCTGACCATCTGACTGAAGCAAGAAAACCTCGCAGCCCGCTCGATAAAACCCGAATCTTCCGTAAAATCGGGCAAACTCGAAAGGAACATGCTTTGGCCTAAGCCCACATTTCTCGAAGGGCTTGATGAGCTGGCTTCATTTCGAGCATTCGAGTCACGATAGCTTAGAATCTGGCTGTTCGTCGTCGGGAGGTCAGACATGAAAGAGCCCATCAAAGAGGTGGGAAGATAAGATGAAAACATCTCCACTGATGTGTTGTTTGGAGTTAGATGCCAATCTGAAGAAATATTGGGTGTATGGTAATTTACAGTCCCTTTAGGTGGCTCAACATTAGGATCATTTCTAGGCATATCCATCATTTAAACCCAAAACAATAATTAAAAAATCACAAATTTGAGATCTATTTTTCTCCTCAAAGCTTATCCACCCCTAAAAAAGTCCAAGAAAACACCCTGAAAAAAACAGCAGAATTAGAAAATTAACCAGCAATTACATATAAAATCATAAGAGACACCTCCAAAAATTGAGACAAATAATAAAAGAATTTAAGACAAACAAACATGGGCACAGAGCAAAAAACATGTAATTCCCATAAAGAATAAAAGAAAAACCTTAAAAAAAGGAAGAAAATTTCCAGTTCATTAAAGAGGGCCAAGAGAAATTTAAGTCAAATCATAAAAGAACATTGCTTTCATCACATTAAATACCACAGCAAATTTACATTCGACTCCACAAAACCCTAAGGTTAGAATTAAGGAAGAAAATCGAAAATCACACATGATGTAAGAAAGGGATAAAAAGGGAAAGAAAAAAAGATACCATTTTTCAGATACCTTGCTGCCATTAATGGCTTCTGTTCAAGTTTGAACGAGACCCTTCAATAAAAAAACGACCTTTCTACTTTTTTTTTCTTGAAAAATTTGAACTTACAGCCCCTTTTTGGTTACTGTTTCAAAATTGAGGCAGCTGAGCATATAATGGTACAGTGATAGTGATGAATCGAGGCAGTAATAAAGAAGGGAAGAGAGAAAGAGTGGAAATATCTGAAGCGAAAAATTGCTGAATATATATCAAGAAAACAGAGTTCCTTTGATGATGATTGCTTTGCTTGGTGGCCACCGCCACTGATAATAACTTTTTATAATACACACATATATAAAAAAAAAAAAAAAGAAATGGTGAACTCAGGACACATTTTTTTAGGGGTAGGATTTTAGACACGAGAATCGAACTGCACCGAACTGAAAATAACCGGTTCGGTTTGGTTATTTAAAAAAAATATTTTTTTTGGTTCTGGTTATTTTTTGCACAAATTCGTTTCGGTTCTCGGTTCTTTCCAGATGTTTGTGTATTAACTGAAAACCGACAATATATATGAAATATACATGTTTTATATGTTTATATATATAAATCGGTTTCGGTTCTTGGTATATAATATCCGGCTCCTCATTTTTCATTTCAGTTCTCGGTTTTGCATGATACATTTAGCACATGAGTTGTAATTTTTTGGTCGGTTATTAACTCAAAACCGGTTATTACCTGTTTTTTTTTCATAAGTCGGCTACCCAAAGAACCGGAAAAACCGAACCGTTATAACGCGGTTCGGTTTTTTTCGGTTCCTATGAATATATGTGTAATAACCGACAGGTTATTTTGGTTCGGTTCTGGTTCCGGTTCGTAAAAAAATCGTTAGGAAGGCCTACATTTTTTACAGTGACGATGCTGAGTAATTGCTGGTAATTTTACCATTTTCCTGCAATTGCTGGCAAAAAACACTTTTGTGAATTTTTTATTTTTTTTATTTATTATTTTTTTTTTTAATGCACGTTTTCATAATAAATTTCTCCAAAAGTTATATATATCTTTTGCTTATTTGGAAATGTCTTTTTTAGGAATCAACTTTTCCATAACTTTATGTTAATTTGGTATCAAATATGGATTAATTATTCAGATGAATTTTTGCATTTAAAAGACTATTTGATAAGTGTTTTTACATAAGCTGATAGTTTCTAGCTTCTTAAATAATTGTTTTTGAAAATATTTACATGTAAGGAATCATTTATTGGTAGACTATCAATATGAAGTACATATTACAATCAACAGATAATATTAAATCAGTGATTATGTGCAAATCCCTCTCTAAATATTAATTCAAAACGTGTTGAGCCTAGGTGGTAGATTATCACGATTCGGATGCTGACATGACGAAAATATATGCTTCGTGATGTTGTTTTTATATTTTTGTTGCTCTGGAGTTAGGTTTGATATTAGATATAAATAACATTACACATATATTCATTAACTCAACACTCATGTTGTACATGAGTATTAGTACTAGTATGTGTCATAAATTGTAATAATGTCTTGAGAGCTAGTCTCTAAACTTAACTCATACATGAGAATAATTGAGAATACTCAAATAGTTGTATGTGTGGATATACATTGGTATATAGCTTTATTCCTAATGTTTTACAAACCAAACACTATAATTGGGAAAAATAGGCAGTCCCTACACCAATGAAGCTTACTAAATCAATATATGCAATTACTATTCTCATTTCATTACCACATAGTAGTACAAACCAAGTTTGCTCCTTTTATTACATGCTTGAAATATGTCTTTTTACTTCACCCAAATTGAATTTTTTCATAGATTGCAAACATGTCATTCAAATATAATATATTTGCTTTTAGTTATTAAAAACTATCATAATGTGTGACGTAAGTTGGTTTATAATTTATTTGGTTAGAATATAAGGTTCATGTATTTAAATAAGTTTGGTTTGATATGTAGAACGAGTTCTTTTTAAAAAAAAAATAAAAATAAAAATCGAGTTTATCTTACAAACTTCTTTGGGTAGCTTTTCAAACAAACATGTTGAAATTTTTATTTCAGCTAGCTTATCAGCTAATTTTACTAAATACTTTTATTATATAAACTAGTTTTTCATTCATAAATCATAGACCACCAATTATAAATTTGAAATCCACTTACAAGTTATCAACTCATATATTAGTTAAATGTAGGGATAATTTTAAAATTGGTCCTATAATTTGGCCACAGTCTAAAAAACCACCCCTATTGGTCCTATAATTTCAGAATTTAATCAAATTTGATCATTTTTTAATCAAAATTGGTTCTTTTTTAATCACATTTTAATCCATGATCCGGATAAAAAGGACCAAATTTGATTAAATTTTGAAATTATAGGACTAATTTTGAAAGTGGTCAATATAGGGGTGATTTTTTAGAATGTGGCCAAATTATAGGACAAATTTTGAAATTATGCCGTTAAATGTACCAAACATACATTCAAATCAATTTCAGGAACATTTTAAAATTCGCTTATAAGTTATCAGCTAGTATATTAGTTAAATGT
>CACSLK010027837.1:11330221-11342125 GCA_902706635.1 Striga hermonthica | reverse complement strand
ATATGGGATATTGTAGATTACATCTATTATTTGCTTACTATATATTTAAAATCTAAAATAGATTGGATTGGGTTTAAGGTGATAAGCACAACCTTTTTTGTTGTGGGAAATTAAACAAAAAGTATACTATTTTAGGTATAAATTCTGATTTCATTTGATAAGCTCAATCAAATTTGATTATGACCAAATCAAATAATTTTGAACAATATTAAATTAATCGATTACTATTGAATTAATTTTATTTGATTTTCACGTCGAAAATTCTCTAAAATACTATTTTTTTTTTTGTGGAAAATATCGGCTGGATGAAAAGGTCAAATTCAAATTAAAAAAAAAATGTTATTTTGAAAAATATATTTTGTAAACCTTAAGTCATAAAAATATGGCCAATGATATCTTTAAATACAATGGGTAAATATGGTAAATAATATCATAAATTATTTTTTATATTCGGGTATTTCAACTTAATTGATGATTTTTTTTCAAAATGTATGATGATCATATAATTAATTTTATCATATATCTAATGTTTGATGTTATTAGCTTAGTTGGGGATACTCATTATATTCAAATAAATAATATATAATTTTTCATATTTGGTATTTCTTTTTTTACAATAATGAGATGTTAAACATAAATAACTATGTTTAATATAAAGTCTTAAAAAATATTTTAAGTAAAAAGCCCGTCCGTGCATCGCACGGGATACACACTAGTTTTAATGTGATAAAGTTAAAGTTAAAGTTGAGTTAAAAAAAGTGGTTGAGTTAAAATGTGAGAAATTTTTTGAAAAATTCTATAAACAAACAAGCTCTAAACATTTTTAGTTTCATGTTTATCATGTTTTTTGTGCCATGAAGGGTATTTTTTTTTTTCATTTTTTAGTTCATGATATGAATAACGAATGTACAGTCGTTATCTAAGGTTGATAACGATTGTACATTGGTTATTTTAAGAATAACTCATAAAAAATGCAGATTTGTTGTGTGATTGTTTTATAACGAATGTAGATTCTATTAAAGGATCAAAACCCTCAGTCAAAGCTAGTCAACTGAAGAATTCCGGTCAGCATGAATTTGGAGAAACCATGCAGCCTCGTCAGCATGCATGCAGTACAGAATTGACAGACTGTTAGGGTTAGAGTTGCTTTAGCTATGACCAATCGTATTGCAACACCTGTACATGACACACACTCACATAGTTACTATATATATGCTACCTTGATCAATGCGCAGCGTGTGTGAGAACCAATGCAATAGAGCAGTACACATTTTGAGCAAAGAAAGATCATGGCAGATCTGGTTTATATTTCATAGCCTGCTCTGCATATCTTCTTCTTTTTATTTTCTTCATTTTTTGCTAAATCACCGGAAAAATGGCAACACCTTCATCATCTTCAAGTTCTGAGGCTTTAATTCAGCCGCAAAGCCAACTGATCTCAGTCAAATTAAATGAAGAAAATTATCTGATTTGGGAACAACAAGCTCTTGTTGCCATCAGAGGCTATGGCCTGCAAGGATACATCACAGGAGAACAACCTCAACCAGAAAAGTTCATCTTGGGCCAAGACAACACAGATCTGTCTATAAATCCCAACTACATAAGCTGGGTACGACAAGATCAGATGATAGCATCCTGGTTACTCTCATCTCTCTCTGAAAATATTCTCATTACTACTGTTGGGCTTAACACCTCCAAGGAGATCTGGGATTGTTTGAAAATCAGCTTTGCAAGCCAAAGCCAAGCCAAACAAATGCAGCTCAGAATGGAGCTTCAAACTCTCTAGAAGGGAAATATGAAGGTTAGAGAATATTTCAACAAACTAAAAAGCATATGTGACATGTTGGCTATGGCTGGTCACCACATCAATGAGAGTGACCAGATACTCCATCTCCTTGTTGGATTAGGGGCTGAGTACAACTCAGTGGTTGTTTCCATCACCTCCAGAAATGACAAGTGCTCACTATTTGAGGCCTATTCTGTTATTCAAAGTTTTGAGGCAAGAATGGAAGCTATTGAGAGTGCAGCTGGCTTAAATGAAGGACCTCAACTTGCAGCCAACCTAGCCTCACAAGTGAGTACATGAGGAAGAAACAACAACAATAATAGCTATGGCAGAGGCAGGTACCAAGCTGGTATAGGTAAATCTCAAGGTAGAAGTGGAAATTTTAGAGGTAGAGGTGGCAGATATGCTGGAGGTGGCAGGTACAAGTGTCAAATATGTGGCTACAACAACCACACAGCTGACAAATGCTGCTATAGATTTGACATAAACTTTACTGGGAGAAACCAAGGAAACTCTGGGGGAAACTTTGGAAGTCAAAGCCATGGAAACACTTCTCAATCTGGTTACTCAGCTAATCTTATTACCAATCATGGAGGTGCAGCCTCTGAAAACCCCTCTTAAGATCTAGGGTGGTACCCTGATTCAGGAGCAACTAACCACCTTACCTATGATCTCAGCAACCTCAGTCTTGCAAATGACTACCATGGAAATAATAAGATTCAGGTAGCTAATGGAGCAGGTATGACTATTGTACATTATGGCAAATCAATGATAATATGTCCTTCACAAAATACTCTTCATCTCAATAATCTTCTTCATGTGCCTCACTTAAACAAAAATCTTATCAGTGTAGCCCAATTTGCTAAAGATAATGAAGTTTTCTTTGAATTTCATCCTCATTATTGTCTTGTGAAGGATCTCAAATCAAGAACAGTGCTATTGGAATGGACTCTTGAAAATGGCTTATACAAGTTTCACCTGACCAAGTCAAGCAGTCCTAATCAACCTTTGATTTCAAGAAATTCATCATCATCTCATTTTACTAGCTTTCAATCAAACTGTAATGCTGTTGAACAGAAGGCACTTGTTAGCCTAGAAGTTTGGCATTCTAGATTAGGGCACCCTTCTTTTGATATTGTAAGAAAAACCCTTAAGCATTGTAATGTTTCCTTTAATGACAATGTCCAAGATTCCTTATGTTCTGTGTGCATGCAATCTAAATTTCATAAACTCCCATTTCATGATTCTGATTCTCACAGTTATAAGCCTTTAGACTTAATACACTCAGATTTGTGGGGGCCTTCCCAAGTGACTTCTCACAAGGGTTATAAGTATTATGTGAGCTTCATTGATGATTCCACAAGATTCACATGGTTTTATCTCTTACAAAGAAAATCTGACACCAAAGCAGCATTTCTTCACTTTAAAGCTCTTGTTGAAAATCAGTTCCAAACTTCCATTAAGGCCTTTCAAAGTGATGGTGGTGGTGAATTTCTTGCTCTTAAACCTGTTCTATCCTCAGCTGGCATTTTTCATAGACTATCATGCCCATACATCCCAGAACAAAATGGTCTGGCTGAGAGGAGACGCAGAACCATTGTCCAAATTGTACTTTCTCTAATTCACCAATCTCACCTCCCTTTAAAATATTGGGATGAAGCATTCTCTACAGCTGTCTATCTTATGAATAGAACTCCTCAGAGACCATTAAACTTCATTTCCCCCTTTGAATCTCTCACATGAACCAAACCAGATTACAACAATCTTAAGTCTTTTGGCTGTCTTTGTTTTCCTCTAATGAAACCTATAACAGTCACAAACTTCAACCTAAAAGTGTTCCTTCTACCTTTCTTGGTTACACACCTGTCTTTAAAGGCTATAAGGTTCTTCTTCCCAATAAAAAGATCATCATAACCAGACATCTTCCTTTTGATGAATCTTCTTATCCTTTTCAAAACCAACAAACACAACCTTTACCAGAAAATTAACAAACACAATCCTTCTTCTTCAACCAAAACAGTAATCCTCCCATAATACATTTACCTCATACACTCACACCATCATCACCATCTTCCTCATCGTCATCCACACCACTCTCATCATCATCATCATCACCATCAACACCCTCACCACATTCCTCTCCCTCTAATTTCCATCAGCCTCATACCCCAAGATCATCTCACTCACACCATTCAACACAAAGTTCATCTCCTCACAGTCTTCAAGGATATATTTATGTTGATTTACCTATTGAGCATAGTCATGCTTCTATTTCAGATGCTACTAACTCTACATTTCACAGTCTTCCTGCAGCTACTGTGAATACCCACCCCATGACCACAAGATCAAAACATGGCATTTACAAACCCAAAGTCTTGGCTGCACAGCTCTTCTCTGAAAAGGAACCTTCTTCTCTCACAGAGGCTTTATCCTCTCCTCAGTGGAAACATGCTATGGATTCTGAGATCAAGGCTCTTATCAAAAATAGAACTTGGGATCTTACTTCTCTTCCTGTTGGGAAACTCTAGTAGACTGTAAGTGGGTATTTAAATAGAAGAAGAACCCTGATGGCTCAGTCTCCATACATAAAGCAAGGTTAGTAGCAAGAGGGTTCACTCAGTCTGCTGGTGTTGATTATCATGAAACATATAGTTCAGTGATTAATCCCACCACAATCAAAATTCTTTTGTCCTTAGCTCTAACTCACCATTGGGATATAAGGCAGGTAGATGTTGACAATGCTTTCTTATATGGAGATATTGACACTGAAATATATATGACTCAGCCTCTTGGATTTCTTGATCACAATAATCCAGATCTTGTTTGCAAACTGAGGAAGTCATTATATGGCCTTAAACAAGCCTCAAGGGCCTGGTCTAGCAAGTTCACATCCACCCTACTTTCACTTGGGTTCAGCTCTTCAAAAGCAGATCAATCTTTATATTTTAAGCATTCCTCCCATTCAAGCTTGTTTGTCATGGTTTATGTTGATGACATTATCATTACAGGGAGCTCATCACAGGCCATTGATCAACTGATCACTGAACTACAGTCTCACTTTTCACTAAAAGATCTTGGCAGTCTGCACTATTTCCTTGGAATCCAAGTAACTTATGATTCTGGCTCTCTTTATCTTAATCAATCTGGATATGTTGATGAGATTCTACATAGGGCTGGCATGCAGGGGGCAAAGGGAGTTAACTCTTCTATGGTTGCATCACCAGCCCTATCAAAACACATGGAAATCCCTTTCATGATGCTCATCTATATAGAAGGATTGTAGGAGCACTTCAGTACCTTACTATGGCAAGGCCAAATATTAACTTTGCTGTCAACAAGGTCAGTCAATTCATGCAATATCCTCTTGACACACATTGGAAAGCTGTAAAAAGGATTTTGAGATATGTTGCTGGCACAAAGCAACTCAGCCTTAGGTTGTCTCCTTGTTTGAACTTTAATATTGTTGGCTTTGCTGATGCTGACTGGGCATCAAATATTGATGATAGGAGATCGACCTCAGGTTTTTGTACCTTCTTGGGACATAATCTCATATCATGGAGCTCAAAGAAACAAACAACTGTTTTCAGGTCATCAACAGAGGCTGAGTACAGAGGTTTGGCTCATTCTGTTTGTGAGATCATGTGGATAAATTCATTACTGAAGGAGTTGAAGATCAAGCACAAAGATCCTAGTGTGATTTGGGTGGATAATCTAGGAGCAGTTCACTTAGCTGCAAATCCTGTTGGCCATTCCAGAACCAAGCATATAGAACTAGATTTGCATTTCTTAAGAGAAAAGATTATGAAGGGTTTTATATCAGTTAGACATATACCTGCCATCGATCAGATTGGTGATATTCTAACTAAACCTCTCTATGGGCAATCCTTCACAAGGCTTCGAGATAAGCTTAATGTAAGAGCTCAACCGTTGCTTGGATTGCGGGGGCATATTAAAGGATCAAAACCCTCAGTCAAAGCTAGTCAACTGAAGAATTCCGGTCAGCATGAATTTAGAGAAACCATGCAGCCTCGTCAGCATGCATGCAGTACAGAATTGACAGGCTGTTAGGGTTAGAGTTGCTTTAGCTATGACCAATCGTATTGCAACACCTGTACATGACACACACTCAAATAGTTACTATATATATGCTACATTGATCAATGCGCAACGTGTGTGAGAACCAATGCAATAGAGCAGTACACATTTTGAGCAAAGAAAGATCATGGAAGATCTGGTTTATATTTCAAGCTTTAATTCTTCTTTCATGTCTTTATAATGCTTCTTTAGATTCGTTATCTGAATAATATATCTAAGTGTAGGTTTGTTATGACATAACGAATGTAGTTTCATTTTTTTTTTTATGATATAACAAATGTAGATTCATTATGCCATAACTAATGTAGTTATAAATTATAACTAAAATACTCTTGTTAGTGTTTATTTTCATCCCGATCGATTAAAATACATATATACATTCGTTATAAATGACATTAGGAATCACTACCTATACCGAAAATTTTTAAAGAGATAATGAAAGTTGTTTGTATTAGAAAAACAAGGAGGACGACAGTGATCGGCTAATGGGCGAATGGCGCGCATCGGCCCATGATGCGCGCGGTTGGACGGAGCAGGGGCTGTGTTTCCGGTGCGAAGAAAAGTACACGCCGGGACATCGGTGCAAGCAGAATTACTTGATCGAGTTCGTGGACTCGGATGACGCGGGCTCACACGCGGGCCAGGAGTACAAAGGAGGTTCGGGCCGCGCGCGGGCTGGTAGCGGGCCGAGCGTGGGCTGGAAAAATATTGGAAAAAGCCATTTTTCATTCCACATCGATTTCATAAAAAGTAAAAAATACAAACCACAAGGTATAATAATAATTATTTAATTTTATTATAATAATAATATTTGATAAAAAGTAAAAAATACAAACCACAAGGTATAATAATAATTATTTAATTTTATTATAATAATAATAGTTCATAAAAAGTTATTTAATTATTTAATTGTATTATATAGCGAATGCATAGGTGTATTTCATCGTCCGGGAAGAAAATACAAACCACAAAGAAGGTACACTCGTTATCGAGTAATAAATGACAAACATACATTCGTTATTTAATAAATTATACCGAAAGTACTATCGTTAGTGTTTTATTTTCATCACGGTCGATTAAGTGCACATATTCATTCGTTATGTATAACGTTAGGGAGAATGCACTCTTATTATATGTTTGTTTTACAAAATATATATAAATAAGAATCGTTATTGTAGTATTTCGTTCGAAATGACTTGAATTATTTATGTACACATATTCATTCGTTATGTATGACTTTACAAATAATTAACTCTAGTCATAGTATTTCACTATGAATAACAAAAGTTGTTTGTTTGTTTAAGAAAACAGATAAAACTAGAATTGCTATTGTAGTATTTCGATCGAAATTACTTGAATTATTTCTTTTTAAGGAAAAAATACCGTCGTTACGTACACATATTCATTCGTTATGTATGGCTTTACGAATAATTAACTCTCGTTATAGTATTTCACTATGAATAACGAAAGCTATTTGTTTGTTTAAGAAAATAGATAAAACCAAGTGTTATTGTAGTATTTCGATCGAAATTACTTGAATTATTTCTTTTTAAGGAAAAAATATCGTCGTTGAGTACACATATTCATTCGTTACGTATGACTTTACGAATAATTAACTCTCGTTATAGTATTTCACTATGAATAACGAAAGCTATTTGTTTGTTTAAGAAAATAGATAAAACTAACAATCGTTATTTAATATTTCGATCGAAATTACTTGAATTATTTCTTTTTAAGGAAAAAATATCGTCTTTACTTCACAACGCATGTATTTTCATGTTACGTGTCATTGGAACGATAGTTTGAAGGTGTTGGAGCATCAAAACACTCACCACAAAACTCTTTTTTTGAAATAACAACACTTGGTTTTTTTGTTTTAATAAAAAATAAAAATAATGAATGTAAAATCTTTGTAAATTTAATATTTTACATGAAAAATGACCAAAATGAGACCCATAACGAATTTAACATCTTTATAATGTGTTATATGACGAGTGCACGGTCGTTTAGGGTGCATTTGTTACGAAAAACAACCATAACGAATGTACATTCGTTTTTTCAATACTATAAGGAATATACAATCGTTATAGTTGTTTTCCGTAACAAAACGCATTTTCTTTATGGTTTTTTCGCTCGAATTACTTCACAACGCATGTATATTCATGTTACGTGTCATTGGAACGATAGTTTGAAGGTGTTGGAGCATCGAAACACTCATCACAAAACTCTGTTTTTTTGAAATAATAACACTTGTTTTTTTTTTTTTTTAAATAATGAATGTAAAATCTTTGTAAATTTGATATTTTACATGAAAAATGACCAAAATGAGACCCATAACGAGTTTAACATCTTTATAATGTGTTATATGATGAATGCATGGTCGTTTAAGGTGCGTTTGTTACGAAAAACAACCATAACGAATGTATATTCGTTTTTTCAATACTATAACGAATATACAATCGTTGTAGTTGTTTTCCGTAACAAAACGCATTTTCTTTATGGTTTTTTCGCTCGAATTATTTCACAACGCATGTATATTCATGTTACGTGTCATTGGAACGATAGTTTGAAGGTGTTGGAGCGTTGAAACACTCATCACAAAACTCTTTTTTTTTTAAATAACAACACTTGGTTTTTTTGTTCTAATAAAAAATGAAAATATTGAATGTAAAATCTTTGTAAATTTGATATTTTACATGAAAAATGACCAAAATGAGACCCATAACGAGTTTAACATTTTTATAATGTGTTATATGACGAGTGCACGGTCGTTTAAGGTGCATTTGTTACGAAAAGCAACCATAACAAATGTACATTCATTTTTCCAATACTATAACGAATATACAATCGTTATAGTTGTTTTCCGTAACAAAACACGTTTTCGTTATAGTTGTTTTCCGTAACAAAACGCATTTTCCGTAACAAGATCTAGAAAATCCTCATGCATCATTTTTGGTTTGTGAAATTCATTTATTGTCATTATCGAGGTAGATTATAAGTGATTTTCAGTAGAAATTGTGCAGCACCTTTTGTTCCAAAATCAACGTATGCATTCATTTAAGCTCTAAATTCCTGCTTTACATGATTCAAAATTATGACATAATAACTTAATTTCTATGGATGGAAACAAGAGTATCTAATGTATCATTTTTGCGCATCTAAATGCGTATCGATGATATCAAATCATGCATTAATAAAGTTCAAGTGTGGTTGATCGATCAATATTAGTCTTCCCTCCTAAAGTGAGCATTTTCGAAAAGTGAGTATGTAGGGGTAAATTTCGAGATAAATTTCATTTTTAATCTACTAATTTAAACTCCATACAAAAGTAAACGAAATGTAAATCATCAAAGATAGTACACTGACTTGCTCGAGATCATTATCTAATTAAAAAAAAATCATGAGCACTCGATGTAAAAAATCCGATATCTCAGCGTTAACAATTGAATAACTCGCTATGTGACTAGAACTTCATGAAACTAAAATATATACAAAACTACACATAGTATATAGGTCCATTAGAAATCGATAGTTTCTAAATCTTCACTATTTTCACGTTCAACTTTGAAAATTGAATCCTCATGCCTTACAAATATCTTGCACAAATTCTTCATATTAATTGTGTCTGCCTATCTCAATATTGTGGAATTTTATTTCATTATTTCTTCGGCAATTGTTGGGAATATCTTTATGCTTGATTTCAACCTCATGTTTTCAGCTCTCAAAATCTCAAGTGAGTCTCTTCCTTTATTTTTTTTTGGTACAGGGACCTTCCGGTTTCTGGATCCACAGGAGAACCGACTAATCCAAATCAAACAGGGTAGGACCACAAGGGCGGCAAAGTCTCTTCCTTTATTATCTCATTGTTCTCTCTTTTCCTGTAATTAAAAAAAGACAATTAATACATACCATAAAAATATAGCAAGAAATATTTATCTATATATATATATACATATATAATTGTTGGCAGATGCATTAAATAAAACATTTAATAAAACCTCAATCATCTTCCTGCCTAAATCAGTTACCTTTGACTTTTTTGTTTCTTTATCAAATCTCATTAATACAAAACCGTTACAATTTTGTTTCTACTTTATATCCACCTTTAATTCATTTGTTTTTAATAATAAACACATAGTTAACCCAATAATCAATAAAACTTCATCAAATTGAAAATTGATTCTCAAATATATTTCAGATATTATTTTTAATACTTTATAGATATTATGTATTTAGTAAATAAAACTGATTTTGATATTACTCTCTAAAATTAATAATATACCATAATAAATAATGATGAAGAAAAATTGTCCCGTATAACCAAAATTACAAATATAAAAATTGTTAGAAATTCACTCTCTACAGTAAATCAATACTTTACCAACTCTTATTTTCAACCTCAACCTGTAAAAAGAGAGAAAAATCATGCATTAATAACGTTCAATTGTGGTTGATCGATCAATATTAGTCTTCCCTCCTAAAGTGAGTATTTTCCAAAAGTGAGTATGTAGGGGTAAATTTCGAGATAAATTTCATTTTTAATCTACTAATTTTAACTCCATACAAAAGTAAACGAAATGTAAATCATCAAAGGTAGTACACCAACTTGCTCGAGATTATTATCTAATTTGATATGGGATATTATACCCACAAGGCTGAACCGGTCTGTTCACCGGTCGAGGAGGTCATATTATGCGGAGGCTAAAGAAATCGAGCAATTAATCAGTCGACCAAGCAAGGCTGTCGACCAAACTATCCTTCGACCAGATACACGATCGAGCAATCTAGTCGACCTCAGCAGGTCGATTACTTCGAGGACTTAACACCACGCTGTTCGGCCTAGTCACAGGCGCGTGAAGGAAGCCTCTGACAGAATTCCAGGAGAATATTTACCCCATGTGCAGGGGGACACGTGTCGGAAAAGCAGTGGTGGATAGCGATAACCACCTCTGACAGCCTACCCCATGTGCAGGGGGACACGCGTCCAAAGAGGATTGGTGCAGGCGATAGTGGCGACGGCTGTCTCTGACACACGCGTTTGGTGTGTACGGACGGGCAGCTAGGGCAGACAGCTCATCAAATCCGGGCAGCCCTAGGTCAGGTATCTCACCCCTATATAAACGGGGTGAGCCTTTCTTCTTCAACACGATGATTCTACTGCTTACTCTTGAGAATTGATTGAATACACACTGACTTAAGCTTCGGAGGCTCTTCACCGGAAAACCCCTCCGGTGTGGGAGTTCTTTGTAGGTGCACGACGTTCAACCGGCAAGAAGGAAGGCGATTACTCAAGTTCCAGCCGGTCGAGGAGTTTTGTGTTACCATTTGGCGCCGTCTGTGGGACTTTCGTTGCAAAAGGTGTGCTTGAAGCTCAACTATGGCGGACGGAATTCCCAAAAACTTACAGTCAACGTTCGATGATGCTTGGACGACGACCAGACCGTTGGGGCAAGGTCCTCCTCCAGGTTTTTCAGGCCCATCGCAGACGCCGATTACCCCCGCACCGGTGCTCCAAGGTGTAGGAGCGGCAGCAGCGATCCCTGGAGGAAATACCGGCCCCAACCGTGCCCAGGAAGCTCGCGCAGCAGACGCGGCGGCGATGCCACCACCACCACCACAAAATTTGGCAGCAGTGCAACCAGGAGGGACAGGGGAACAACAGGGAGGAGCGGCGGTCCAAGGAGGAGCACCGCCGCAAGTAGCGGTTCAGGTCCCCGACCAACCGGTGGTAATGACCAGGCAGAAGATGCAACAGATGGTGGCGGAGGCAGCTGCCCAGGCGATTCAACAAGTTACGAACAGTCTTTCTCGGGCTACGACTGCGCCGAATACTGTTGCAGGGTCACGGCAAAATGCGGAGGAGGATGAATCCAGCTATGGCGGAGGCGGGCCTGCGCATGACCGGGAGATGTAGAGGATGGCGGAGCAGCTGCGCCAATTGCAGGCTAAGGTGGATGGTCGAGCAGAGAGGCGCGCTCGAGGACACCCGTTCTCGGCGGACATACTGGCAGCGCCCTTGCCAA
>CACSLK010027837.1:11310656-11322048 GCA_902706635.1 Striga hermonthica | reverse complement strand
CCTCGACCCTGCTTGGAAGGGCCGTAGCAGTAATGGAAGAAGTCTAGGTCAAATCGACCTAGACGGATATGGCAGAGAATGATAAAGGTGTTTATGAAGCGGATGGCATTATGAGGGAGTTGATGTAGAGGAAGGGAGAACCACTCGCAAATGCGGAGTACTTCGGGGTTTAAAGGAAAACGCAAGCCAAGTTTGAACTGGATTTCAAAGAAAGTGTAACAATCCCGAGGAGATTGGTCGAATTTATCAGAGGGGGAAGATCTGAGGAACGCCCAACCAAGAGGTTGGCCGATCTTATCAGGGTTGAACCAAGGGTGAGAAAGGGAGGTAGAAGAAGAGCGCTTGGAGAGTTTTTTGGGCGAGGACCGTCGGGGCGGAGAGCTTGAAGAGGGAGGAGCAGTGGGCTGCGGAGAATCGACCTCGCATTCCTCTGGCTCGTCTAACGCACCAAGGGGAGGTCGACGTTGGAGGAGAGGAACGTGGTCCATACTATCACCGGAGTTTGGAGAAGCGACGCGGGCGGTAAAAACGCGTGTGGGAACTGTTTCGCCGGGGCGAAGGATAGAGAGAGGGACGGCTTCAAGCGCAGAACGTAGTATTTCAACTGAATCAGAGGAGGTCTCAGTGTCTGAAAAGAAAACCAAAACAAAAACAAGGAGAACAAATATCAAAAAGAAGCTGTTGCAAGGAAGAAAGAAGGGAGAAGAAAGATTAGGGTTTTACGGGAGAGCAACCCCAAAACCAGGAGGAGAATTATGAAAGTAAAGGGGCGGAAATTTCAAAAATTTTCAAAGGGGAGACAAAATCCTCAACATTCAAGAGACAAACAAGAGTATCCCCAGCGCAAATTCAACACAAGACAAGCCGATTTGGAGCAATTCGGCAAACAGATCGAGAACCCCCAATATTGAAAATCCAAGAATATACAAAATAGAACTACAAAGAATATAAATTCAAGTGTAAAGAGACTTACTCATAACCGCGAACGGATAATTGATGAAAGTTTGAAGGGGCCCAGGAGAAACCGTCGAGAAAATAAGAGTTTTTGCAGAAGAGAATTCTGGGCACAAAGTAATTCGAAAACTGAGAAGGTGGAAAAAGTGGAAAAATACGCTAAGTATGGAATTTATACTTTGGTGATTGAAGGGGGGAAAGATAAGGGACGTCAGATTAAAGGTAGATCCAACGATGGGGAGTATTAATTTGCACGGAGCTCAAAACGGACGCGTTAGGCGAGGAGGCGCAATAATTAAAGCGCCTGACACATCTGACAGTCGTGACGCGTGGCAGAAAACGGATGCGACAGAAAGGACTTAAAGCGGATGACTTTATTGCTAGGGATTAATGGGGAATTATTCAAAAAAGTGAGCGGGAAGCTTACCAACTGGTCGATATCTAATGCCGAACCATCCAGAAGGACGATAAATGCTAATTCACTCTTAGATCGAATCATTCAGACTCGACCAGAGGGGGGGGGGGGGGACTAGATGATATGGGATATTATACCCACAAGGCTGAACCGGTCTGTTGACCGGTCGAGGAGGTCATATTATGCGGAGGCCAAAGAAATCGAGCAATTAATCAGTCGACCAAGCAAGGTTGTCGACCAAACTATCCTTCGACCAGATACGCGTTCGAGCAATCTAGTCGACCTCAGCAGGTCGATTACTTCGAGGACTTAACACCACGCTGTTCGGCCTAGTCACAGGCGCGTGAAGGAAGCCCTGACAGAATTCCAGGAGAATATTTACCCCATGTGCAGGGGGACACGTGTCGGAAAAGCAGTGGTGGATAGCGATAACCACCTCTGACAGCCTACCCCATGTGCAGGGAGACACGCGTCCAAAGAGGATTGGTGCAGGCGATAGTGGCGACGGCCGTCTCTGACACACGCGTTTGGTGTGTACGGACGGGCAGCTAGGGCAGACAGCTCATCAAATCCGGGCAGCCCTAGGTCAGGTATCTCACCCCTATATAAAGGGGGTGAGCCTTTCTTCTTCAACACGATGATTCTACTGCTTACTCTTGAGAATTGATTGAATACACACTGACTTAAGCTTCGGAGGCTCTTCACCGGAAAACCCCTCCGGTGTGGGAGTTCTTTGTAGGTGCACGACGTTCAATCGGCGAGAAAGAAGGCGATTACTCAAGTTCCAGCCGGTCGAGGAGTTTTGTGTTACCATAATAAAAAAAAAATCACGAGCACTCGATGTAAAAATTCCGATATCTCAGTGTTAACAATTGAGTAACTCGCTTTGTGACTAGAACTTCATGAAATTAAAATATATGTAGAACTATAAATAGTATATAGGTTAATCAGAAATCGAGATTGAAGCAGAGTGCCTGCGATGGGAGAATGAAGAACACAAAGAAACCTTTTTCATTTCTTTTTTGATTCAATTTTGATAATACATTCACTGTCAGATAATGGAAAACTCCTACGTATTAATACTAATACAAAGTCATAACCACCTAAACTTAAAAGCCACATAATACAAGCCCAACACAATTTTAAATATAAATAATAATAATAAGAAACGGAATAACATTCAAACTAATGAAACGAGTCAATCATATTTGTCGAGATATGCTAATGCAATCTCATCGGCATCATTCTCCCCAGGGTGGAGAGGATTCGCCCTCGAATCCGAAATGTCGTCGGCGTCCTGAGCGACCCAATCAACAAAATCACCTACGTCAAAGACCATCGAGCGACCGTCTACCGAGCCAGATAACTCCCTACACTGCTCAACACAAGAGACAAATAAAACTGAAGATGACGATGGCAAATGACCGGAACTGGATGACGACGGATGCACGATTAAACGGACACCCTCAAATAAAAAACTATATGTGTTGAGGCGTCCATCATGTATCACCAAGCGATCAAATTGCCAATGTCGACCTAATATAACGTGCAAAGAATCTATAGACACGATGTCACACCATGTCATGTCCTTATAAGAAGAGCCGATACAAAATTCCACCAACACACGTCGTGTGACACGAACAGAATCTTCATGCTGTATCCACGCAAGAGCATACGGATCCGGATGTGGCTCACCTAACAACCCCAATTTCGTCATTGCCTCGTTCGAAATCACATTCTCACAGGTGCCAGAATCAATGACCAAACGACACACCCTGTCTCCAATGGTGCATATAGATTAAAAAAGGTGCCTCAGAAATGGAAGCCAGAGTAAACATATTCAACACATCCTGAAAAAAGACTCGGAGACCCCCAATATAACGAGAAATCAACTGTTCTGGAGTCTCTCGATTATCGACCTGGGCCAAGAGTTTATAAAATTCCTCGGTATACTCATCAACACTACGTGAACCTTGTCGAAAGTTCTGAAATTTCTGATAAAGTGTACGAACATAATTGAACGGTAAGAATTCACGTTCTAAATACTTACGGAATTTCACCCACGAGGTGATTTTTTGTTTGCCCTGACGATGCCGCAAGCCATGTGATATGGGATATTGTATACTGGACTGGTTTGTCAGGGTCAACGGGATTAAAGCGGGTTAATGGTTTGGTCGAAAAGGACTTGACACCTGCGACCAAGGTAATAAATAGAAGATAAAGAAGAGCCGATTTAGTGGCGTCGGGCAAATACCTGCTTCACTGGCCTCTGGTCGAGGAGAGTTCTGGTCGAGCAGCGGGATCACATAGTCGACCACTTAGCATTCGAGGGATGATCCAGTAACCACGTCAGACTTGGTCGAATGACAGAATAAATAAGCGAATCTTCAGCACATGAAAGGGGGACACGCGGCACGTTAAGAGTGGTCCGACGCAATAATGAACTCTGACATTCTCTGATACATTCGATGCGTTTCTGACACCGAGAGTAGTGGAGGCGCACAACCGTACGGACGTGCAGGGAAAATGACCAACGCTACTCGCCTTA
This sequence comes from Striga hermonthica, assembly GCA_902706635.1. NCBI lineage: Eukaryota > Viridiplantae > Streptophyta > Magnoliopsida > Lamiales > Orobanchaceae > Striga > Striga hermonthica. Next base: position 11,318,131 of record CACSLK010027837.1, on the reverse strand, counting down.
AAGGTGCGTATAAACAGGTAGCTCGTCCCTATAAATATGGACGAGATCTTTCACTCTAGAAAATCTCTCATACTTCTGCATAATTACACATATATTCTTATCTTCTCAAGATCTGACTTGAGCTTTGGAGGATCTTCACTTGAAAATACCTCCGATATGAGAGTTACGTGCAGGTTCGGCATTCTACCGGCGAGGAAGGCAAGCTCGAAGAGGTTCTCAGCCGGTTGGGCGTTAGACTTGTATTGCCCTGTAACTGTAACCACCAAGCAGCATCACGACCCGAAGTCGTGTAACAACAAGAGCCACATGACGGTCATCCAGAACGGTCTTATAATCGAGAGCGGATTCAACAACAACTAACCAATCCAGAAATGCGGCTGCATCCACATCCCTAGTGGGAGGGGACTCCCAGAGTGTGCACATGAGTACCGGTTTTACCGTGAGTCCCATAGTCAGACCAGTTTATCCATATATATGTTGATTTTATGATTTGTTATTAAATGGGCTGAATATTCAGTGTCGGTCCTGGCGGAGCATCATTGATTCTTTTATGCTCACGCCTCCCCCACTAACCATGTTTCAAGTGATGGAGTCCCGCGTGGAGCGTGAGCCGGATGTGGTGGTGGCCGGTCATTAGTCAGACAAAACATGGACCTGGGCCCTGCCCGGCGGGCCTCCAGGCTAAAAAACATAGACTTGGGCCCAACACGGACCTATGCATGTGCCAGGTCTGGGCCGATTCCGTCATTCTTAAAAAAAATAGCGAAATGCGGACCATCGACCCGGACGGCCCAGATCCAGCCTAGCCAGCCGGGCCACGGTCGAAAAAACAAGGTCTTGGACTGGACCGATAAAAAATCCGACTCGGGCCTGGACTCGGACTCGTGGTCAACGGGCTTGATCAGGACGGGTCCGCCGGATGGCCCGTGGCCACCTCTAGCCTGAAGATATATGCACTCGGGCCGGGCCGCGGGCCTGAAATGAATTTTTCCTTCCAAAGTGGGGCAAGGAAATACATTTGGACTTTCCTACGTTCAAAATCATGCTTATGTCACTGTCTAAAAAAAATTATAATAAATCTTTTAACCAAGACTCTTGATAAAAAAGCATCACACGTTTTTTTTTATTCCGAAACGACAGAGGAAACTATTATAAATCAAAGCGCACAAATGTGCGAATAAAGATACAAAGCTCCCAACGGGAGAATAAAATGGAAGGACAAGTCAGAAGACCGCCTAGAATCCCGCTAGCAACGCTAGAATAAAAAACAACCCAAACTAAACTAAACAACAACTCAAAAAGACCCCAACAGGGTAGTACCCGAGTGTCGGATCCCAACAGGATAATAAAGTTGACACTCGGGCTCACTGAGGCCAACGACCCAGACCAAAAATACAATAGAAACAACAAAAAACATGACTACCGACCCCAACGGGGTAATACAAACTAACACAAACAAGACAAAACATCACACAAAAACACAACCTAATGAACAAAAAAACAACGCAAATTAAACAAGCCCCTCCTAGGCCGCAACATCGAATCAAACCATTGGAAACCAGTTAACCACGGATCCCAAAGCTAGAAGCATCAACTCCTAAACTGCCAAACCCACTCGGGTGCCTAACGGAGGTGAAACCCCAACTCCGAAACCACAGTAGGCCAACGAGCACCACGACCACAACACCCAAGTGCTCCAAACAGGCAAAAGAATGCCACAACCCAGCCCCGGCCCCGGCCCCGAAACCGCCTGGGAGCTACCCAACTGTTTATTGTGTTTTTGTGTTTATTTCTATGTGTTTTTGTGTGTTTTCGAGTCGATTTTATATTTATTTTAGTGTCGACCGGTCCATTTTACTCGTTTATCGTATGTCTTTATGATTTTCTTTCTATTTTATATTTCGGCATACTTTTCCGTGCTTCTGGTGTAATTTCAGGTTTATTCCGAGGATAGCGAGAGAGAGAGAGTCGAGCCATATTTCGAGAGAAAGTCGAACTATTTTCCGAGCGATGAGCATGCCCCGAAGAAGTCGAGTTGCCGAGTAGTCTCAAACCATTTCATGCGAGCACGTTCGATCCGAGAAGTCGAAGCCTTAGTCGAATTTGCACCGGACCCGCATAGCCGCGAACTCGCGAGCTCTCCAGAGGGGCTGCGACGTCGAGAGCCATTGCCATCATGCACTTGCGATCTTGCCGGAAGTCTCGCGAGTTCGAGAACTACTCCATGCCGTCGCCATCACATTCCGCTAGCTAGCCTTCATTTCCACGACCTCGAGAGCATGTTTTCACCATGGCCGCGAGCTAGCCTCCATTTCCACGACGTCGAGAGTGCCACAACCGAGCCTTCTTCTCTTTGCGTGCTCGTGGAAGCTATAGCAAGCTCGGGAGTGTGATATTTAGCTGCGTTTTAGTATGTGTTTTTCTTGGAGTATAAATACTTTTTGGCCTTTGCATTTTGGGGACATCTAGCTCATTATGAAATATTTCCTCTTTTGGTTCTTAGCTTAAGTCTTTTATTTTCTCTCTAGAGTAAGGTGGATGTTATTTACATTTTCCGGCGACTTTTTCTGGTGACTTCTCGGTTATGCAAGTTTTAATCTTTTTCTTCCGTTATCGATCGAGCATGCGTTAGGGATGTGAGTATTTACTTTTAAACCTTATTATCTCGATTTTCGTACTTACTTGCTATCTCGTGCGTAGAAGTAATTAGGGCTTGCTCGGTTATCGGATTTTTAGTAGTTACTTTAGCTATTTTTATTTCCCTTGCTTTTGTGATCTCGTTTATGATGCTTGGAGTTGATTGATTGATTGATTGCTATTAGAAAAATCGGGACTTGATATTTAGCTCGGTTATTTCGTGGTAGGATTTCGATTTTAGCTATCAAGCATGCTAAATGGAGTTCGTATCTCTTACTTTCGCTTATGTTGCTCTTGATTTTGCTCACCGGATTAGTTGCTAGAATTCCGTAGTTCGTTCACTTGCTCGTTGCTCGTTTACTTGCTTTCAATAGTCGTAATTAGCGTTAATCAACCTCAATCCAAATTGATTAGTATGTTTAGGACTTTATTTTCCATTTTTGTGATTTGAGCGATTGAATAGTGAGTAAAGCTCCGAATAGCCTTCCCTCGAGATCGACCCGAGTCGGGTAGCTCGGTTACCCCTTGCCCATCAAATCTATACTAAACAAATGGCGCCGTTGCCGGGGAGGGCAAGTAGGACGCCTAATTTGCTATTTGATTGTTCCCTTTTCTCGTGTTTCTCTTGTTTCATGTGATTTTGCTTAATTTCCATATTTCTCTTTATTTCTCTTGACTTTCTAGGTAATTTTTGTTTTAGTTTGTGTTTTCAATTTCAATTTTTCTTTGCTTCCCATTGGTGCGTTCACGGGTATAGTTTGTGGTTTTGTTTATGCAAGGTACACGAAGAGGAAGACCCCGAAAGGAGACGCCTCCATTCGATCTCTTTGTTGAACTTAATATCGAAGAACCTCAACCGCAACCCGAACTCGAACCGATGGTGGGACAAGAGAATCAACTTCCACAACCCCCCCGAACATGAGGTACTTTGCACGACCGATTATTGGAGACAACACCTCGTGCCTTGTGCTCAGGGAGGCGGACCGAAACTACGACCTTAAGATCATCCATCTAAACCAACTTCCCTCATTCTATGGCCTCGCCCAAGAAGATGCTCTCAACTTCATTCGAGACTTCTATGCAACCGTCAACACATTTCCCCTCCAAGGACTAACCGAGAATCAACTTCGAATGAGGTGTTTCCCTTACACATTGAAAGATCGAGCAAAAACTTGGTTCATGACGTTGCTTTCGAATTCGCTTAACACGTGGGAAGCCGTATATGAGAAGTTCATGGGCAAGTACTACTCACACCAAAAGACTACTGATCTCCGGTCCCAAATCGCAAGCTTTGGCCAAAATGTCGGGGAGACCTTTCACGAGGCATGGGAGCGGTTTAAAGGATATCAACTCCAATGCCCCCATCATCACTTTTTGCCTCGGGGTACTAAATCAATTCTTCTACGACGGTCTCCATCAAACCCTTCAATACATGGTCGATCATGCGGCCGGAGGAGACATTGGGAGCCACACGGCCGAGGAGATCTACGAGCTTTACGAAATGTTGAGTGAGAACTCCCAAAGAAAGAGCGTGCGTAAGAGGACTCCCGTAAATGAAGCTACCCCATCAACCGGGTCCTCAAACGACGCCGTGCTTGCCAAGTTAGCCTCCTTGGAGGAAGAACTTAAACAATTAAGGTTGAGAGATGTAAAATCCACTCAAGTGGTGATGGCCGAAGTGTGTGATTGTTGCGGCGAGACGGGACATGGAGGGCATGAATGTCCACGCTATATGGAGTCGGGCTACGATCCTAACCTCGAAGGGGTTCCTTACGATATCAACGCCATTCAAGGGTACGCACCCCGGGTTAAAAATGATCTTTATTCGAACACGTACAACCCCGGGTGGCGAAACCACCCCAACTTCTCATGGCGGGACCCAAAAGCGGGGTATGCACCCCAACCGGCTCCACAACAAGCCTATCCCCAACATCAACAATATGCACCACCCAACAACCGACCTCCATATCAACCGAGGCCCGAGTTTCAAGGATATCAACTGAGGCCCGAGTTTCAAGGGTACCAACAAGGGCGTGGAGGATTTGTCCCGAGGCAACCAATGCCACCTCCACCGGAACCCGAAAAAGAAGTTAAGGCACCTATCTCGGACCCTCGAATTGACAACATGGAGAAGTATCTTCAAAGCCTTGCTTCAACCGTGTCCACTCTCCATGAAACGGTCAAGGGCGTACCTTCAATCCAAGCTTCTCTCAAATGCCTTGAGACACAAATGGGGCAACTTGGGACGTCCATTGGTGAGATGCAAAGAAACAACAAGAAGGACCGACTCCCGAGCCAACCCGAGCAAGCCCAAGCCGTGACGGTTTTGCGAAGTGGTAAAGTGGTGGATAATCGAGTTGAGATGCCTAATGATGGGATGGTTGAGGATGTTGATGACAAAGATGACGAGGAGGAGTTGAATGTTATGACGGACTCCGGGAGGAACAAGAAGGTGATGATCGAGGAGGAACAGAAGGAGAAAACCAAACCCGATAGCTTTGATACTTTGCATAAATCGGCTACACCATACCGCCCACCGGTACCTTACCCGAGTAGACTTCAAGACACCAAGAGAAACCGCTAATTCAAGGATCTATTCGATATGCTTTCCAAGGTAAATGTGAACCTTCTTCTACTTGATGTGATAAAGAACGTCCCGGCGTATGTTCAATTCTTTAAGGATTTGGCCTCGAAGAAAAGGAGGTTTGAGGATAATGAAAAGGTCATGATCTCCGAAGTTGCTTCCACCACAATTCCGAGGAAAGAATGTGATCCCGGGGGTTTTGGGATCAAGATAACCCTCGGAAACGGGAAGGAGACTAATGGAATGCTTGATTTAGGAGCCGAGATCAACCTTATGCCATATTCGATTTTCAAACAATTGGAGTTGGGAGATCTCAAGCCTACGAGGATGTGTTTGCAATTGGCGGATCGCACATTACGCTACCCGAAGGGAGTTATTGAGGATATTTTGATTCGGGTAGGTAACTTGATTGTACCGGCGGATTTTGTGGTACTTGATGTGGGAGAGGTCCCAAATACCGGGAATGAGCACACCATCTTGCTTGGCCGCCCATTTATGGCCACCACCAACACTCTTATCAATGTCAAAGACGGGCGAGTCACCTTATCGGCTCTCAGTGAAACGGTCACTTTTACAATGAGCGAGGCAAAGACAACACCGTCGTTCACCGAGAGTTTCTCATATGTTGATGTGATCGAAGCGGAAGTTCACAACCTTTTCCATGCCGATGTCTCTTGTGAGTGTGGAGTTCCCGACGAAGAGGAGCCAGAGAAGCTTGATCCCGAAGAAGAAGGTGTGGTGGACCTTATTGAGATCTCCAAAGAACCCGAACCCCGAGAAATTTCGAACGAGCTTAAAGCGTTACCACCACACCTCAAGTATGTCTTTCTCGAAGAAAATGAGAAGAAGCCCACCATCATTTACTCGGGACTTTCGATTGAGGAGGAGAAATTACTTGTGGATGTCCTCGTGGCGAACAAAGATGCTCTCGAGTGGAGTTTGAGCGATATTAAAGGGATAAACCCGACCACATGTATGCATCGGATTATTCTTGAAGACGAGTCAAAGCCTATCCGGGAGGGTCAAAGGCGATTAAACCCAACGTTGATGGAGGTAGTGAAAGGAGAGATCCTCAAATTGCTACAAGAAGGGATCATTTATGCCGTGGCGGTTAGTGAATGGATGAGCCCCGTGCACGTGGTCCCGAAGAAGAGTGGAATTACGGTGGTGGAGAACAACAAGGGCGAGCTTGTACCGACGAGAGCCACTACGGGGTGGCGCATGTGTATCGATTTTCGAAAGCTCAATGTCGCCACAAGGAAGGATCACTTCCCTTTGCCGTTTATTGATCAACTTATCGACAAGCTAGCCGGCCACCCCTACTATTGTTTCCTAGATGGATTGTCGGGATACTACCAAATCCCGATTGCCCCGGAGGATCAACCGAAGACCACCTTCACATGCCCGTTTGGCACTTTTGCTTTCCGGAGGATGCCATTTGGACTTTGCAACGCTCCCACCACTTTTCAAAGGTGCATGTTTTCTATCTTTTCGGATATGATTGGTGAATTTATTGAAATATTTATTGATGATTTTTCCGTGTTTGGTAATTCGTTTCATGATTGTCTTAATAAATTGGGCAAAGTGTTGAATCGATGCATTGAGAATAACTTGACCCTTAGTTGGGAAAAATCGCATTTTATGGTTCCTAGTGGTAATGTGCTTGGTCATATCATTTCATCTAAAGGAAATGAGGTCGATAAAGCTAAAGTTGATGTGATTGAGCAACTTCCTCCACCCGTGAATGTTAAAGGAATTCGTAGTTTTCTCGGGCATGCCGGTTTTTACCGGAGGTTTATCAAAGATTTTTCGAAAATATCCCGACCATTGTGTGCCTCGCTTGCTCTTGACGTGCCTTTTGATTTCAATAATGAGTGCATGAATGCTTTCAATGAACTAAAACGTAGGTTGATTACGGCACCAATTGTGATGCCCCCGAATTGGTCTCTTCCTTTTGAAATTATGTGCGATGCTTCTAACTATGCGGTGGGAGCCGTTTTGGGGCAAAAGGTTGAAAAGCGACATCACGTGATCGCCTATGCTAGCATGACTCTCAATGATGCTCAAGTTAATTACACTACTACCGAAAAAGAGTTTTTAGCTATTGTCTTTGCATTAGAAAAGTTTCGTGCATATGTTGTTAGTTATAAGATAATTGTTTATAGTGATCATGCGGCGTTGAGACATTTGTTAGCTAAAGCTCAATCGAAACCTAGATTAATTCGTTGGGTACTACTTTTGCAAGAATTTGATG
>CACSLK010027837.1:11298151-11309997 GCA_902706635.1 Striga hermonthica | reverse complement strand
AGAAGCTTATGGAGAAAAATGGGATCGCTCACAAGGTTGCTACGCCTTATCATCCTCAAACCTCCGGGCAAGTCGAAACGAGTAACAAGCAAATTAAGGCTATTCTCGAGCGACCGTGAATTCCTCTCGACGTGATTGGTCTCAAAAGCTAAGAGATGCATTGTGGGCACATCGCACGGCCTACAAGGGTGTTCTAGGTATGAGTCCTTTTCGTTTAATTTATGAAAAAGCTTGCCACTTGCCGGTGGAAGTCGAGCATAGAGCCTATTGGGCTATCCGGACCATTAATTTCGAGCTCGGTTTAGCCAGGACGAAGCGACACTTGCAAATCAATGAGTTGGACGAGCTACGAAATGAGTCATATGAGAATGCTCGGATTTTCAAAGATAAAGTCAAGAAGTGGCATGATCGAAGATTCTAAGGAAAGAGCTCACAACCGGGATGAAGGTACTTCTTTTTAATTCGAGACTCCGTTTATTTTCCGGTAAATTAAATTCAAGATGGAGTGGTCCGTTTGAAATTGAGGAGGTATTTCCCTCGGGGGTCGTAAAACTTTTTAATCCGACCGACAAAACATCTTTTCAAGTGAACGGCCACCGGGTGAAATCGTATCTCGAGGGGGAGGTTAAGGATGTTCAAGTTCTCTATTCCCGGCTCGAGGAGCCAAGCTACTAATGAATTGACGGGAAAGTCGAGCTCACGACTTTAAACCGAGCGCTTCGTGGGAGGCAACCCACGTTTTTCTTTTTATTATTTCTTTTCTTTTCCTTTGTTTTTTCTTCTCTTAAAAAAAAAAATCGAGAGCTCGTGCCGACTTGCTCGGCAGTACCGACTTGTTAGAGCCGAGCCAAAAAAAAATGAGTGAATTCGAGCGTTAATCGACTTGGAAGTTGATTCGAACATTGAGAGCGAAACATCGGAAATATGACTAAGTATGGGACCATCTTAGTCACCATCTTCAGCTCCTGTTACTTCGCGTGGCGGAAACCACCGCGAGCCCGCCACCGTAGCTCCCGACCACGCCGTCATTTCCGCGACCTCGCGCCGCGCACCATGCCCGAAGTCCAGTCCCAGCTCCTCCGCCCCGCGGATTTTCTCGCAAGCTCGCAACTATGGCTCGCGAGCCCGCCCAGCTTTCCGCGACGCCGCACAGCTCTCGACCTCTCGCGCTTCCGCAGCCACTCTTTCGCTGGGCGGAAATCAGCTCAACCTCGCCACCATAACTCTCGAGCTCGCGGTATGTTTCGCGACCACCCGGCGATTCAAACACCACAGTCCAGCCAACCCATCTCCGACCAGCGGAATTAACGGCGACCTCGCGGCCCGATTCGGCGGCCCAAAGCCCAGCTCTATTAAAGCCCGTACGTCCTTGGGTCAGGCCCGACCCTGATTCAGCCCGGTCTGCAGCCCGGTTGACCAAATAAAAAAAAAATCAAAAATCCCCAATAACCCGTAACCCTCAGCTCAGAAATTCCCATTCCCAAAAAAAAAAACCCTCATCCCGCAGCTCGATCCGCCACCACCATCTTCCATCTTCTCTCTTCCGCCGCAGCTCCACCCAACTGCCACCATCACATCCCTTCACGGCGACGTCGTTTCACGGTGAACACGACGGTGAACACCACGACCGAGCTCCACACGCCCTTCCACGGCAAGCTCTCGGTGACACAAATCTCGCACTGCAATTCCAGCGACGCGATCTCAGGCGTCTGACCAACGAGCACCGGTGACTCTGACCACGCCAACTCCTCCCGAGGACACCCGCCTCTGCTCCGCCGCTCTCAACCGCTCTCACTCGCGTCTCCGGCAAACTCCACGGTGGCGCCAACTTCGAGCAACGTTCTAGCACGGCTTTCCACTGGTGACGCGACACCCGAACCTCGACCAAGCTTTCGGCAGCGACCGAGCCACATCTTTCCCCAAGGCCCAAGCCTCATCTTTCCGGTAGCCCCGAGTGCTACCGAGGTACACGCATTACTTTCCGTATTGCTTTATTTTTACCGACTTGAGGTGCTTGGAGTTTAAATTTTCAAAAATTGCTTTAGAAATGGGGATTGCGTAATTAATTGTTGATCTTATTGTTGTTGGCTTGGTGCTTTGGATTTCTTTGCATTACATTGTCATATATATATATATATATATATTGGATACTCGTGTTGTTGGGTTAGAACACGTCTTGCCGGACATGTTCAAATTACTCTTGTAGGTGCATTATCGTTGTTTACCCGCTCTACCATGCCACCGAAAAAAGGAACACTCGCACTAGCGCCAAAGGCAAACAAATGAAAGAAGGTAGTGGTTGAGGAGTCGGAGTCGGAATCCGAAGAAGACACTCGCCCATCCCACGAGGAATTCGACCTTAGCTCTCGTGCTCCGTTCGTGCTTAAAAATGACATCGAGTGGAGTGTTTACACCAAACTTCGGGATGCTCAAGTTCGCCGACCTAAGGTCTTGGATTTCATGCTTTACGAGAGGCTCAGAATTAAGGACGATGTCATGAAATACCTTAAAGTCCTCGGGTTGAAGAAATATGCCGAAAGGGACAACTACGCCTTCACGAAGTTGGTGTTGGAGTTCTATTGTACTTTCCAACTTGTCGACAATCGCGAAGTGGTCAAGTGTTGTCTAGCGGAAGTCCCCCGGCGGATTACTACGAGTTTGATGAAAGATATCTTGGGATTTCCGGGCACGGGATTGGAGGCTCCACCGGAGGGATTTGATGTTAACGAGGCATGGCGGGAACTAACCGGTTTCCCTATAACGAGGAAGGGAGAGCTACTCAACGGGCACATTCGCGACCACGCGTTGTGCATTGTCCACCGGTTTATCGCTTATATTGTCTTTGGGAAAAAAGAGCCGTCAAAGGTGAACTCAAGTGAGATTTTCATGCTCCATTGCGCCCTCCATAACATACCGGTGAACCCCCTTCCTTTCATTTGGAGCTCAATCGATCAAACACGTTGTCGCAAACGGTTCTACCCTACTTTTGGAGTTCTTATCGGGGAGATTGTCCACGCCTTTGACATCGAGCCGGGGCCTGAATTTGTGGACTCGATGCGTATCGGGGTCTCGGAGCTTAAATCGGCACAAATCATTCCCAGTGAGACCACTTTATGCCCCCATTCGGATCGGGATTGTGTGCAATCATATTTCAAAAATGTGGGGAAGAAAGGAGATGTTCCCGAGACGTCCACCGGCACCCGGCCAATTATTCACCTTCCCCCATACGAGAACCCGATGACCGCCATGATGACGAAGCTAGATGAGATCCGTTCTTCTATGATCGATGAGGTTGCAAGATGGGGAACCCGGATCGATGCTCGATTGGATACCATGGATGGCCGTATTACCTCTCTTGACACTCGGTTCTCGACATACATTGATTCTCGGCTTGTTGACCCCACTCCTCTCCCGGCTACTCATGTTTAGGAGCCCGACTCTTCCTCTCTTCCTCCGGATGACACGACGATGGACACACGGTGATTGTTCACCGTGTAGAGTACGCGTTTTCTTTTTTCCTTTTTCTTTTTCTTTTAATTTTCTTTTATTCTTGTGCTATGTGCTTTGTGTGCTTTTCTTTTCCTTTCTCTTTATTTTCTTCGTATTTTGCTCTCGTTTAATCTTGTGTGACACGACTTTCTTCCTTATCATTTTTCTTAAGCAATGGGGACATTGCTTTGTTTGAAGTGTGGGGGAGGGTTTCGTGGTTTATGTGGTTTAGACGATTGTGTTTGATGTGTCTTTGTGATTTTCCTTTGTCGTTATCTTGGTTAGGTTGTTTAGTTTTGTTTTGGACCGGTTGTTTAGGTTGATTTTGTTGGTTGTGTCGAACTCTTCCCCTCATGACGCTTGATGTACGTTTGAAAGCCAAGATAATTGAGTAGTAAATTAAGGGTATTGATTGGAGTCATCGTTAACTTTTGTGCCTTATGTGCTCGGTGATTTGGATGGTATCATAGAACAAGGCAATTATTTGATAACGTGGAACCCGCATGTGAACTTGCGAAATTGTTTTGTCCTTTGTTATTCTCGATTGGTGAACTTGAGATATGTGTACTTCATGCTCGTTTATTGTTAGAAACGTGTTATGCTACTCGTTCGTGGTGCATCTTGATGTGTTTATGTTCGAAATGTGTTTATGAGATTATATCTTTGATGTATCATTGTATGCCGCTCCCAAAAAAAATAAAAATTGATGAGAATAATGTGGATTCGCGAGGAAGTACGGACTAGGCTCCTCTTATCCTGAGCCACTTCGTGGAATGGGATAATGGGCCCGGGAAACCGGTTTAGGAAACTCGGGGAAACCCCTCGAGGTTAAACCTAGATAATCATCGTCCGGAAATCTCGTTTGGAAAGAGAAACCCATAAAAATGAGCTTGTGAGAGTTGGAAGGATTAGACTCCACTTGGTTCGGTTGGTCTTTTTGGCAAATCGAACCAATGAGTACGGGAAACCGGCTTAGGCGACTCGGGGACATCCCCCGAGGATAAACCTAAGTAATAATCGTCCCAACGGCTCTCATTCGGAAATAGTAACTCCTTTTTTTTTTTAAAAAAAATGGTTATATAATAAAAGGGAGTTGGCCTAGGGTTTCATTCTACCCTATTATGTTTATTAGACCTTGTTTAGCTTTTTGCACGTTTATGTATTGGAAGGAAGCATTGATCGAGCAAATCATGAGTAGGATAACTTGGGACGAGTTTTTGTTTCGTATGATTTCATTTTGTGGGGAACATGTTTTCGAATTTGAGTTTAGCTCTATGATTACCGGAGGATAATGAGAGTTTCATAATTGCACGATTGTTAATTTTGGACCATTCGTTACTCCTTTTCGAACTATTTGATATTTTGTTTGGTTGAGGACAAGCAAAGAGCTAAGTGTGGGGGAGTTGTTTATTGTGTTTTTGTGTTTATTTCTATGTGTTTTTGTGTGTTTTCGAGTCGATTTTATATTTATTTTAGTGTCGACCGGTCCATTTTTCTCGTTTATCGTATGTCTTTATGATTTTCTTTCTATTTTATATTTCGGCGTACTTTTCGGTGCTTTTGGTGTAATTTCAGGTTTATTCCGAGGATAGCGAGAGAGAGAGAGTCGAGCCATATTTCGAGAGAAAGTCGAACTATTTTTCGAGCGATGAGCATGCCCCGAAGAAGTCGAGTTGCCGAGTAGTCTCAAACCATTTCATGCGAGCACGTTCGATCCGAGAAGTCGAAGCCTTAGTCGAATTCGCACCGGACCCGCATAGCCGTGAACTCGCGAGCTCTCCAGAGGGGCCGCGACGTCGAGAGCCATTGCCATCATGCACTTGCGAACTTGCCGGAAGTCTCGCGAGGTCGAGAGCTACTCCATGCCGTCGCCATCACATTCCGCTAGCTAGCCTTCATTTCCACGACCTCGAGAGCATGTTTTCAACATGGCCGCGAGCTAGCCTCCATTTCCACGACCTCGAGAGCATGTTTTCACCATGGCCGCGAGCTAGCCTCCATTTCCACGACGTCGAGAGTGCCACAACCGAGCCTTCTTCTCCTTGCGTGCTCGTGGAAGCTATAGCAAGCTCGGGAGTGTGATATTTAGCTGCATTTTAGTATGTGTTTTTCTTGGAGTATAAATACTTTTTGGCCTTTGAATTTTGGGGACATCTAGCTCATTATGAAATATTTCCTCTTTTGGTTCTTAGCTTAAGTCTTTTATTTTCTCTCTAGAGTAAGGTGGATGTTATTTACATTTTCCGGCGACTTTTTCCGGTGACTTCTCGGTTATGCAAGTTTTAATCTTTTTATTCCGTTATCGATCGAGCATGCGTTAGGGATGTGAGTATTTACTTTTAAACCTTATAATCTCGATTTTCGTACTTACTTGCTATCTCGTGCGTAGAAGTAATTAGGGCTTGCTCGATTATCGGATTTTTTGTAGTTACTTTAGCTATTTTTATTTTCTTTGCTTTTGTGAGCTCGTTTATGATGCTTGGAGTTGATTGATTGATTGATTGCTATTAGAAAAATCGGGACTTGATATTTAGCTCGGTTATTTTGTGGTAGGATTTCGATTTTAGCTATCAAGCATGCTAAATGGAGTTCGTTTCTCTTACTTTCGCTTATGTTGCTCTTGATTTTGCTCACCAGATTAGTTGCTAGATTCCGTAGTTCGTTCACTTGCTCGTTGCTCGTTTACTTGCTTTCAATAGTCGTAATTAGCGTTAATCAACCTCAATCCAAATTGATTAGTATGTTTAGGACTTTATTTCCATTTTTGTGATTTGAGCGATTGAATAGTGAGTAAAGCTCCGAATAGCCTTCCCTCGAGATCGACCCGAGTCGGGTAGCTCGGTTACCCCTTGCCCATCAAATCTATACTAAACACCAACCACCACCATTCCGCCGCAAAAACACCCCGACCAGCCTTGCTGGAGAAAGATCTGTCATCGCAGCAGCCCCCATTGACCTATAAAATGAGAAAAAAGAGAGATGGCCGTGAGTACCTTCACCGCTTCCGACGCCCAGCAAAAACGCCGAGCAAGCAAGCCGTGTCCCGCCCCAGGAACTGCACAACGGCTCCACAACCACACGAAAAAGCAGCCACCAACCGGAGTTGACGAGCAATCGCCGGAAAAAGAAAACCCCCTCGCAGCCGAAGAGAGTCGGAGCAAAGGAAAATGGGCAGTGGAGCGGTAAAGAAGGGGCGGGAACCAGACAATTGGGGGCCAGCAACCTCCGGCTAAGTTCGATGCCGACAGAGGAGGGCGAATTAGCTGCAAAAGAAGAGACGACGGCGAGGGATTTTTTCGAAGGGGGAGGGTTTCAATAGGTCGCTATCACGCGTTATTCTATGGAAACTTTTTTAATTATAAAAAATGCAGAAATAATGATGTAAATACGAATGGCTTTTATAAATAATATAATATTGATTTTACAACTTTATTTATATTATAAAAAATGTAAATATAATGATGTGAAAACAAATGAGAACTTTTTTTTTTATGGTGTAGTAACTTTTTCATTGGGATACTTTAAAAAATCATTTTAGGGATTACGAGCTGATTATGAAAATATTATTGTCTTTGAGCATACTAGAGTTCTCTGAAATATTTCTAAATCTAGACTATATTCTGACTGAAATTAAATCTTACTGAGCTAAAATCAGATTGAAATTTATCTGAAATATATCTGGATATTAAATCTGACAGAAAATAAACCTGACTGTAATTTATCTGGCTGGTTGGAGAAAAAATAGTTCTCGGTTCACGCTCAAACAGATGTTTCGAACTAAACACTCGAACCGCCCGGACTGTCCGGACTGGTTCGGCTGAACTGGAATTCTCTTCGAACCGTCCGGGCTGCCCGGACTGGTTTGACTGAACTGGACCGACGGCTCACTCGGAGCCGGTAAATCATTCGCTTAACTATGTGCATCTCGGTTTGACCGTGGTTCGGGTTCGGCGTGGCAACTCGAGGCCGACACGAACTCGGCTGACACGGCTTAGTCGATGCACAGGTTTGGAACGGTGCCACGGTCACTGAAGCAGAGGCGTGCTTTGACCACTGCTAACGAAACGTCGCGTAGATCACTGTATGATTCAAAGAATAATCTGCATACGATTTCTCATTTATCCCTTTTTAAATTACTAGTAAGTATCCAGTGCGATGCACAGACGAGTTTGTTCGTTAATATATTTTTTAAAAATATTTATTTTAATAATATATTAGTCTGTTGATTCGCTTATATTAATGTAAATAATTTTTTGACACATGTATTTATGTGTTTATACAAAAAAAATAAAAAATAAAAAATAATACTTCTACTTATTTTTTCTTATTATAATAGTCAAATATCATTTTATATATATTGTCATATGATGTCATTATTATTATTTATAACACTAACAAGTAGCATTTTCTTATATATACAATGATAAAGATTTAATGTACATTAAATATTAAATATTATTTGTTAGCATATGCATATGACGGTTAAAAATCCCAACGGATTGATTCCGCAACGGGACTGTAGCCTTACCCTGTTTTTATATCTATTTAAAGTATTTTATAAACTACTTTATATATTAAGAAAATAGTTATTTTCACACGTACGTACTCAAGGCATATTAAGGTTTTCACACCGCTGCCTGATAAGTTAATTATTTTACCTGAGAAAGTGCGAAAGACATCATGCGACAAGTATGGACTATTATGTGAAAGTCAAAAGTGTAAGGCCTTCGCATAACCCCTCGCACTTTTTTGAGTAAAAAAAGTTAAAGTGTGAAACATTGTATGATGAATATGAGACGGTTATGTAATTGGTATGGGATAGTTATGTGAATCATTCATGTAACCTTTACATTTGTTCGAGGTGAAAAAGTTAGCAGGTGGGGTGAAAAACTTAACTTTAGGGTTGAGTGAAAAAAGAATTTTCCCTTATATATATGTGGCGGATCCAAACACTCAATGCATAGCCTTTTTGATTAACACCTCTTCTCCAAAACCTAATTATCCTATACAGAATGAAATCCAGCCGGGCACTATTGCTTGTGATTGCCCTCTTACTTGCAATGGCAACTGGTTTGATCTCTTTCTTCCTCTCTTGCTTTATGTTATTTAAGTCTGTTTTCTTTTGTTCACTCATTTTTTTTATTATTTAGTTTTTGGACAATTGTTAATTTATTAATTAATTGGTTTTATTATTTTTTTTACTCTGTGTTTTATACAGACTTATCCACTAGTACACTGTATTACTGGTACAACCTGCAATATCAACTGTATTATTGCAGTAGCAAATATAATAGTACAAATTTTAGTAGCAAATATGTAATAAAATAATAAAAAAATTAATTAGTATATTCATCAAGTTTTAAATCGAAATAAGATTATCAATTTTATTTTGTTTAAGTTAGTATTAATCTTCACGGTTTACTATATATATATATATATATATATTTTATTGGCCAATATTCTATTTTGCCTAGTACTTTCAGAATAACACTAATACAAAGATATTTTGTTTGTATTAATTTATACGTATTTAATATTTATACCAAATCAATGGTTGGTAAAGTTATTTTCCAATTTCGGTATAGCCTGCAAAAAAGTACTTTGCGTGTATTTATATTGAATTAACGATTGGTATGCAGGTCCACATGTGATGGGAGTGGAAGGGCGCAAGGGGCAAGCGCCGCCACCAAAAACAACAGCACAATGCCAAAACGGAACGACATGTAATTGCGGTTGGTGTTCGTATTGTGTGTGCGTGAACAATCAGTGTATTGAAGGGTGCCCACATGGGTCACGAACAAAGGAGGCCGGCCTTCCATGATCGCGTAACATATGTGGCAAATGAAACCATGAACAAACTGAATTATGTGAGGAAAATAAACAAAACGAAATTGCACTTGTAATAGTAATAAGTCTGGTCATCGACAGGGTGTTGTATCACTTATTTGTAGTCTTTGCGTTTCATTTTGCCCATACATATTATGTTCTCCTCACTCAATAAAAGATTATTAAAGCATAGAGTACTCGTTTTTTTTTTTTAATTATGTTTTTTTTTTATAGTTGAATCTATCAATTCTATTTGCTTCAACGCGTTTAAATAGTCTTGATATGAGATGAGACCAATCAATGGGTTTGGGTTTGGGTTTGGGTTTGGGTTTGGGTTTGGGTTTTCTCTCTCACAACATGACACAACTTTTATTTGTTAAAAAGAAAATTTTATATGTGGTACAGTTAATTTAGTCTACTTACACAAATGGTGCATCATATCGACTCATAATAAAAATAAATTAATTTTAATCATATATAATGCAAAACGATGAACTGACGTGATAAACAATGACATATGACATGTTCACTCAAAATATCTTGGCTAATGACTACCACCACATGACAGCTCACGCTCCACGCGAGACTCCATCACCTGAAAAATGGTTAGTGGGGAGGCGTGAGCATAAAAGATTCAACGATGCTCCGTCGGGACCGGCACTGAGTATTCAGCACATTTAATAACAAATCATGTAATTGACATATATATAAATAAATTGGTCTAACTATGGGGTTAACGGTAAACCGGTACTCATGTGCACACTCTGGGGGTCCCCTCCCACAGAAAATCTAGGAAACGCACTAATACCACATCTGGACGCTAGACTTAGGACGGGCCCTAATCACACACATCCAAGTCATAACTAAAATACTAAAATATTGACCAAGACGGGATTACTCAACCTCGATTCTTCAATTTAATCACATATAGACCTCAAACATGGTAAATTATTAAAAGCGATGAGATACACAGTACAGTGGTCCCCACATGGAAGCTGTCGAATGTAAATGCTGAAATATCTGAAATATACTGTGTAGCAGGTGGAGGCTCGACTCTCCTCAAGCTAAAAAATTAGGAGCGAAATATTCTAAGTATTGGGCTCAGAATAAAACTTAAATTGTTATTATCTGATTTGTCTAGGTTTCACTTCACCGATCCATTTCTTTAGCATTTTCAATTTTTTCGATCTCTGATTCGAGTCGGTTTAATGTATTTTGGCTTGAACTTGAATCCAATGGCTTAGTTATGATTAATGAATAATAATAAAATCGAGAATTGGATGATGTGAGTGATTATTGAATTAACTGGGATTTTTCGAGCTTGAAGTGGATTTTTCGGGTTTTTGATATAAATGCGATAAAATGACGAAATAAATTTTATAAAATTCGTTGCATTGTCGTGAGGCTTAAGATGTGGGTCGGAAAATTTTTAGAGTTCGTTTGATAGACGAACGAGATTTTTGAATAATATGACCGGTTGAAGCGATTATTAGTTGAATGAATTAGGAGTTGAATTTAGTTGCGATATTTTGAACATAGACTACATATATGATGAGGATGCTATGTTTTATATTTAGTGAAATTTGGATGCCGTTTGACGTAGAATAAAAATCGGGATTTTAGCTGATAAAATGCGATATTAGTCGAATATGACTTTAGCTACTGTTGTTGATTATAAAATCTGTGTAAATCACATAGAAGTTAGTGGATTGAATATTTGCCTTAAATGAGTTAGGTTTTCGAGAATCAGAAACCCTAATTTTATCTGGTTCCAATAACCAGGTAAATTCTATATCCAGGTTTAATCGACCGAACTCTAGTACCGTTTACATAATTTTAGACGTCGTAGCATAGATTCTTAACGCGTATCGTCGTCCCGCACACGTGATCAATTCTCGTCCGACCGTTGGAGTCGAACCACCGAGTGCGTG
The DNA here is from genome assembly GCA_902706635.1 of Striga hermonthica. Classification (NCBI taxonomy): domain Eukaryota; kingdom Viridiplantae; phylum Streptophyta; class Magnoliopsida; order Lamiales; family Orobanchaceae; genus Striga; species Striga hermonthica. The sequence goes on along the minus strand of CACSLK010027837.1, from coordinate 11,298,751 downwards.
TCTGTGCACTGTTTATTGTGTTTTTTGTGCTTATTTTTATGTATTCTTTGTGTTTTAGTTTAGTGTTTTTAGGTTCGTTTTAGTGTTGATCGGTCCATTTTATCGTGTTTCGTGCATTTTTATTTTCATATTGTGTTTTTGTGGTTCTGTAACACCCCTCCTTACTGACAAATCAGAGTGCGCAATAATTCGCAAAGTCTTTTGAAAATAAAACCTTTTTACTTTGCGAAAACTGATTCGGGGTGCTACCTTTAAAAATCATGACTTAACTTAGAAAACCGTTGTTTTAATTTTTATAAAATCATCCGGTTACTGAAAACTTAAATTTCTTAAAAGTTCGTCAAAAGTAATAAGTACGTCAAAATGAGTACGTCAAAAGTCATAATAACGTCATCAAAAGTCATCAAGTATCGTAAGCGAAAGCGAAAGTCATCATAATTATACAGTCCAAAAATATAAATATCCTGAAATCCCGTCACGTCACGTCACACTCCCGGCCCGACGTCCTGACCTGAAAAACATGATAAAACTGGGGAGTGAGCACTATGGCACTGTGCTCCGTGGAAACTCATACTAATGTAAAACATCATAAATAATAAC
>CACSLK010027837.1:11224473-11235131 GCA_902706635.1 Striga hermonthica | reverse complement strand
CTTTCAATTTCAATTTCGTAGATTAGCTTAGCTTAATTCAAACCCTCAAATTGCGATTAGCATGTTTAGGACCTTTTTGGTTGTGTGACTTTGACGACTAGATAGTGAACGAAGCTCCGAATAGTCTTCCTTTGAGAACGACCCGAGTCGGGTAACTCAGTTACCACATGCCCAAAAATACTACAAACACCTATCGGCGAGATCACTTTACCTGTCAGATTCGGCACTTCAGAGAATGTCACCAAGCTCGTCATGGAAACTTTCGAGATTCTGGATATCAATAATGAGTACAATGCCATCATCGGCAGAACAGCATTGTATAAACTTCGAGCTGCAGTTTCGATTTTTCATTATGCTCTGAAGTTCCCGACTACAAGAGGAGAAGGGACACACTTCGGAGACCAGAGAGAAGCTCGAGAACTTATTACATTCATACCATCTAGCGGCGTCCATTCCACCTTGACAAACAACTCTCCATCACAACGCGTCTCGAACGACACGGCGTCCGAAGAACCGAACAACCACGTCGGTGATCCTTCCACCTCGGATCCTTTGACCGAAGACCGAGGTCGCCGACCTGGAAAGGAGCCACTTCTTGAAGAGGACGATTTGGACCCTAGAGCCTTGTTTAAAGAAAAAAGCCGAAGTGATCGAACCGAACCAGGAGAAGACGTAGAATTGATCTATATCGATGAACCGGTCTTCCACAAATCACTGCGTATTGGAAGTCATCTTCAAGAACCTCTTCGGTCAGAACTTATCTCGTTTCTCAAACATAATTCTGATGTTTTCGCTTGGAAGCACGAGGATATGAAGGGCATCGACCACGGTGTCGCTAGCCACAAGCTGAACCTCGATCAAACCATCCGGCCTGTTGTGCAAAAGAGAAGAAAACTGGGGCCGGATCGTCAGAAGGCGTTGGAAGAAGAAGTCAAAAAACTCATCGACAACAAGTTCATCAAGGAAGCCAAATACCCGACGTGGGTTTCAAATCCTGTTCTTGTCAAAAAGAGCAACGGGCTATGGAGACTATGTATCGATTTTTCCGACCTGAACAAGGCGTGCCCAAAGGACAGTTATCCACTCCCACATATAGACTACATGGTTGATGCCACGTCGGGACACGAGTTAATGAGCTTCATGGATGCTTACTCCGGCTACAATCAAATTCCGATGAATCCCGAAGATTTCGAACACACCTCGTTCTATTCGGCCCGAGGCTTGTATTGTTATACTATGATGCCGTTTGGATTAAAGAACGCCGGAGCTACATACCAACGCCTCGTCAATAAAATGTTTGCCACGATGATTGGTCATACTATGGAAGTTTACGTCGACGATATGCTCGTCAAATCGGTGCACGCTTCTGACCATGTAGCACACCTTCGAGATATGATCAACGTCCTCTGATCTTATTCCATGGTCCTAAATCCCAAGAAATGTACCTTCGGAGTTAAATCGGGAAAGTTTCTGGGCTATATGGTCAGCCAACGCGGAATTGAAGCCAATCCGGCCAAAATAAAGGCCATTCAAGATCTAACTCCCCCGACCTCGGTTAAGAGTGTTTAGGCCCAAACCGGCCGACTTGCCGCACTCAACCAGTTCATCTCCAAGTCTACAGATCGTTGCAGACCCTTTTTCGAAGCAATCAAAAAAGGAAAACGTTTTGAATGGAGCGAAGAATGCCAGAAAGCTCTCGTTAGCATCAAGGAGACGCTTACCTCTCCGCCGACTTTACAAAAGCCAAAACCTGAGGAAATGTTGTTCTTATATCTCGGAGTCAGTGAGTCTGCCATTAGCGCTGTTTTGATACGCGAAGAGGGATTGCTGCAATCGCCTATCTATTATGTCAGCAAAGCCTTGCATGATGCCGAGTTACGTTATCCTCCGATGGAAAAATTAACATTTGCGCTTGTCGTTGCTGCTCGGAAATTACGACCTTATTTTCAATAACATTCCATAACTGTCCGCACTTCGTATCCACTTCGGTAAATCCTGCACCGACCTGATACCTCGGGACGCATGGTCGAATGGGCCATTGAGCTCGGACAATTCGATATCCATTATCAACCGAGGACCGCGATCAAGGCACAAGCCTTATCTGACTTCATTGCCGAGTTCACTCCGGCCATTACAGTTCATTTTGATAATCCTCTATATAGACGGATTCTCAACAGCCAACCGAGCAGGCGCAGGGATAGTTTTAGCTGACCCGGAAAACCGGTTATTCTGTCACTCGGTGAAGTTTCTCTTCCCGGCAACCAACAATGAAGACGAATACGAAGCCTTGCTATTCGGATTGAATTTGGCGGAATCCATGAACGTGAGACACCTTAGAGTCTTTTCGGACTCTCAACTCCTTGTCAACCAAATCAATGGTTCATATGAAGTCAAAGAACCTCGGTTGACACCTTATCTCTCTTTGGCCAAACAGAAGTTATCAAAGTTCTCCGCCGACCTCGAACACATCCCCCGAACTCTTAATGTTCAAGCAGATGCCTTATCTCGGCTGGCCTCAAGTACCGGAATGGAGAGCGCGGAGTATGTCCAAATCGGCCAGCAAGAACAACCGTCGACTGCACTTTTCGAGGTTGCAACTATCGATCCGGTGACGCCGCAAAAGCCACCGACTTGGATGGATCCTATTATTCATTATTTGGAAACTGGGGCCTTTCCCCCAGACCCAAAAGAAGCTCGTGCACTTCGGATCCTAACAGCTCGGTATACATTGGACAACGGAACTTTGTTTAAAAGGGGATACTCCGTCCCACTTTTAAAATGCGTGAGTGAAACTGAGTCACAGTACATTCTTGAAGAAGTCCACGAAGGGATTTGCGGAAGTCACCCCGGTGCACAAGCATTATCTTACAAAATCTTGCGACAAGGTTATTACTGGCCGACCTTGAAAACCGACGCTGCCACATGGGTTTGCAAATGCCCGAAATGCCAAGTATTCGCGCCCAATGTCCATCAGTCTCCCGATGAGCACAAATCGATCTACAGTCCTTGGCCTTTCGCCAAATGGGGGATTGATCTCATAGGTCCTTTACCAACCGGAAAAGGAGGCGTCCGATTTGCCATCGTAGCCGTTGATTATTTCACTAAGTGGGCTGAAGCCGAACCGTTAGTCACGATAACTGAACAGAAAGTTGTTGATTTTATATGGAAATCGCTCATCTGCCGTTTCGGAGTCCCGAAATCCATCATCACCGACAACGGTCGGCAATTTGAGGGCAAGCAACTCGAGTCCTTATGCGAAGAATATAACATCAAACACTTCTTCTCATCGCCTTACCACCCGCAGTCCAACGGCCAAGTGGAAGCTGTAAATAAGCTCATAAAAAACGGCCTTAAAGTCCTACTTGACGCTGCCAAAGGAGCTTGGCCGGAAGAACTACCACATGTCCTGTGGGCTTACCGAACTACCACTCGAACTTCTACCGGCGAGACCCCATTTTCCTTAACTTACGGCTCAGAAGCCGTGGTCCCAGTCGAGCTCGGAGAACCGACGTACCGAGTTCAACATTTCACCGAAGAGGCCAACTCGGAAAACATAAAGGCTAATCTGGACCTGCTTGAAGAACATCGTACCCGGGCCGAACTCAGGAATGCTGCTTACAAACAAAGAAGTGAGAAATACATCAAATCTAAACTCAAACCTCGTTCATTCCGAGTTGGAGACTTGGTCCTCAAACGCATAATGGGGCCTGACCCCGGACCACTCAAACCAAAGTGGGAGGGTCCTTACTAAATCACTGAAGTTCTACCCCATGGAGCATATCGGATTGCTCACCCCGACGGGACACCTCATCAATATCCCTGGAATGCTGTGTTCTTGAAAAAGTTCTATCAGTGAATGGTCCGAAGTCGGATAGCCGACCTTTCTTTTGCACGGACCTTCTTTTCGCCTCGGTGAATGTACAAAATCATCCTTTTGATGTACTGAAAAGCCTGTCGGCTTTCGCTTTTGAAAATCCGAGCAACAACTCCTTATCGATGTAAGCATTTTGAAACTCGGTTCTATGAATATATCGTACCGATGTAAGCATTGCGACACTCGGCCTAGCTGATACCCCATAATATGTCCGAATACCACATATTTTCGGATGGGGGTGATGCTCGTCAAACGTCATTTCAACACACATGATTTGACGGGCCCCGAAAGTTACCAAACATAAAAAATAATAGAAATCGGTCGGGGCCATTCCATAACCGAACTCTGACGAAGTTCGGTGAACTCTATTTTATTTCACGCACAGCCCGAAATATGTGTTAAGTTTCGCGAGTTATTTGAAAACTCGCGTATCGAATTACACTTGTGGCTGAGATTATTACAAAAACCAAAGATCAAAGTGGAACTCGGAAACTATTCTTACAAAAGCTCACAACTCGGTTACTGATATAAATAAATCCGAGTTGAAGCGATTCACTTTATAATCCAAACCGAGTTCAGAACACTTGGTCGAAAAATTGCTGAAATTTGTACAGCAAACATAAATCAAAATAAAAAATTACGCAAACACTTCATATATATATTTTGAAAAAGTTGGGAAATGCCTTACATATTTTCCTACTAAGGAACTCAGTTATCTGATGTCCCCGATTACATATTACCAAACATTATATATTTCCTACTAAGGATGCCGACATGCCGGCACCCCGACTATATATTGCAAATATATAAAAATATAAAAACAACTGAAACTTCAGGCGTTGTCATCCTTCTTCTCCACATCGGTCCCGGTGCCACTGCCTTCCCCGGTTTCGATCCCTGAGGATAGTCGCTCCAAAACTTGCGACTCCTTCGCTTTAGCAGCAATCTCGATGGCTCCGTCTGACACCGGAACCAACTCATCACGAGGATCTCGCACTTTATCCATATCATCCTCAACCGGCGTGACAACTCTAACAACTTCAACCTCCTTATCGGCCGATCTTGCCTTCTCCTCAATATAGGCTTTGACCCTGCTCTGAATTTGCTCTGGAGTCATATCATCAAAGTGTTGTTCAACCTCCACCTCGGCCAGAGTTGAGAGGTACACGTCGGCCAGTTCCTTCCTTTTTTCTTTCTCCTCCTCCAAGATCATGTTGACATAAGCACGTCGGAGGAGAGCGTCCCTGTCCTCGGAAAGCGGTGGCAGATCAGGATTCGCGTTCATCTCCTCAGAACGACGGAGCATCCATACACAAAAATCGCGTTCGTCCTCGTCGGCCACCACGTGCATCCCCTTTATTTCGCTATCAAAACCGTACTTCTCCAGCTTGTGGAATAGGAACAAACGGAGGTCGTCAATGTCATAGTAGCCGGCATCGTAGCGCTCAATAACCCATCGAAGATTCAGACAGGTATTCATCTCAATTTCAAGGTCAGGTTCACCGACCCCATCGTCATTTCCGCCGGCGTGCTCACTATCAACCTCGGTATCACCACCCGACTTCGGTTCAACAACGACCGAATCCTTCCCGGCCTGGAAACCGTTCTCATACATGAATTCCCCATATGTCGATTTTTCTCTCTCAAGTTTAGCCATCTCGGCTTGATGAGCATCCTTCTGCCGACCTACCAGCTCACGGACCTCGGCACACTCTTGGCGAGTTGTTTCATGCCTTGCCTTTTCGTCTGACAGCGCCTTCGCTGACTCTTCCAATTTGGCCTCGGAGGCTTTAAAATGTTGCTCAACTACAGCCAGGCGTGCCTTAAGATCGGCCACCTCGGCCTCGAAGGCCTTCTTCTCTTCAGATAACACCGAGGTCTCGGCCCGTGCACTTTCCAACTGGGCAGCTTGCTCAGAAAGTTGACCCTTCAAGTCGGCCTCCATTTTGCAGACTCTTCTTTCAAATTGACAATCACTACGTCACGCGCAGTTATGATATCCTTTTTCCCTTCTAACTGCGATGCAATTCGGCGGTGATCGTCTTCGGCAGCAACCAAACTGACCAATGCCCTGCCAACACACGCCTTGGCGTAGCTCAACCTGTCCGCACTCGACAAAGAAGAGACTCCCACTTCCGATTTGGGGTCCCATACCATTAATGGCACACGAGCAGCATCTTTAGCACTCTCCGGCATCTCGATTCTAGACGACATGTGTGGTGTCTTAACAGACTAGAAGGTGGTGAACCACTCCTCCACGACACCTTCGGGCACTTTGACGTTCGCAGCCCTCTCTTCATCAATGGACAAAAAAGATTTTTCAAATAAAGGGGATTCATCCTTACCCTTCTCAGCGGCTTTACGACCGGAGTCATGCTTTTTCTTTGATCTCTTTTCTACTCCGAAAGAAGCACCGACGTCTGCCATCTTCACCAACTTTCTTTTCTTCTTCTTCTCTGGTTGTTCCACCAACTCCAGGGACTTCGGGGAAGAGGGTGGCACTTCGGTTTGAACGACCTCGGCCGAAACTATCTCTGTTCCCGCTACAACAGGTTCAGGATCTGCTTGGTTAATCGCAGCAGCATTCACAACTGACAGCCCCTCAAAAGTTGTCACCTCTGGCACGGACTTCGGGTTTTCAGGAATAGCGGCCGAAGTCGCGCTTGACCCCACCTCGGTCGGTTTCTTACCAGTATTTTTTTGGTCGACAGTCTTCTTCACCAACGCACAAACAAGATCTCTCCTCATGGCGTCGTTCAATCTCAAATCTCGACTCTTGCCAACTTTAGATTGAAGATCTCTATTCGGAAACTTGCGCCTGAACTCCTTAGCTTCCTTGACAGAGCTATAGCCCAGAAAACCGAGGAGTGGATAATATACTGCATTCCGGCAATAGATAAACAGAGTTACAAACAGTTATCCTACACGTACAGAAAGTCCAACGAAATCACCGTAAACGAAAATCTTCTTACCGGGGTCAAATTTTGAAGTAGAAACTCCGAGAGAAAAACCGGCATCTTCGAGCTTCGAATCTACTAGAAGCGTGCGATAATCTCGAACTTCTTTATCTAAGCTGGCCAAAGTAATCAATTTCCCACCGAACTCCAGACTCAACTTCGGTTCTTTCTGCTTGGTCTCTTTTTCTACAAAGGGTAAAAGTTCCGACTTGTTAGTACACAGAACAACACCAAAATCAGGAAAATATATCCGAATTGAAAAGACAAAACAAACTCACTTGCTCCGGAGTGAATAAACATAGGGATTGTCATCCCGTCAATTCGGGGTTCGTGGAAAAAGCCCTCAGACTGCCACTCCCCGCCAATCCATAACCACTCCTCCTGGAAACCATGAAGACTTTCTGGGATCTCGGTTATTATTTCTCCGACTTTAACGCCGTGCTGCGGTTTCGCTCCGGCAAAAAAGCAACACGAGGACTCGGCAACCCTCCTCTTCGGACTTTGTTTAAAAAGAAAAATACTTCTCATCTCCTCGCATGTTGGTAGCCCTTCACCTTGTTCATGCAACAACACCATCAGACCGATTATCTTTTTCCAACTATTGGGGGTAATTTGACACAACGACAACCCCCAACTTCGGAGATATTCTGTAATCAAGTTCGGCAACGGAAATCTCAACCCCGATCTCAAACTCTCAGCAAATATACCCACACAACCCAGAGGTGGACTTATTATCCTCTCTCCGGGATAAGGAGAGAAAATCTTCACCGAGGAGGAACTCGAACCTGTTCTCGCAGCAATACGACATCGGCATCGGTCAAGATACTCGGTTCACCCTCAAAATCAACCGCAGGATCAGGCCACTTCCTCACCGGTCTCCTCCAGTGAGGCGTCACAAGGTCAGCCGCATTATGCTCTATGACCAGGTCATCGTCCTCATCGTTCAACTTAATATCTAGATGCCTCACCAACGATGGGTCCCACCGGTGGTATTCAAAGGCCAATTCGACCAGTTCCGAATCATGGTAAACTTCCAACGGAACCGATTCAGTACTGGAAGAACTTGTCGCCGCCTTACCCTTACCCCTCGATGCCATCACACAACAAAACAGAATGCAAAAGAAATAAAGGAAAAATTAGAGAAAGAACTCACCGAAAAATCCGCAAACACACAGTGCGCAGGAAACAACTCTCGAACTCTCAGAGGAATTTCAACGACAATATAATGCACAAACTCAAGGATCAAAGCAAAGGTGAAGAAAGTTCAATCCGAAATTGCAAAACCCTATTTATAATCTCCGGTTTATGACCGTTAGGGATCTTAATTAGGGGCGCGTCTAACCGACGCGACCCCTAATTCCAACCGGTGCCACCTTTTCGTCTGGTAGAAGCCTACTGTTACACGTGGCGACCTATTAAAGCCGATCGTTACCTCATTTATGGCCATTACGGCGCGACCGTTCGTTCTAACACTAAATCATTGACCGTTACAACTATTCACATTTCTCCTGTCGCGACTGCCTGCAAATTGCTCGAATTTTACCAAGTGTTTTCACCTCGGAATATAGTCTGCACTTCGGAGCAAACAACTCACTTCGGTTACCTCGGTCACGTCGGAAGACCGATGAAGACAACCACTCAGCCGCAAATTTTATACCGATTCGGAGCCTCTAGATGTGTGACAATATCGATGATCATCACTCCGTATGCCCACCGATATTGGGGGCCTCTCTGTTATCATCCGACTCGGCAAAACACCATTAAGAAGTTTCAAGCATCATGTTAAGTGAAATTAATCATCGAACCGACATTATCAGAAGCTGAACTAATTCGGACAGGGAACCGATTTGGATCACCGAAGACCGAAGTCTTGCCAAACCGGAGTAAACGCGAACCGAGGTCCTACCTTCTAAGAACAAACCGAGGTCACACCTCTTAAAGCAGGTGACAAGGCACCTACGCACCCCCACCACGAATTACGAGATTTTTCATCATTCAAATGGGGGCCACTGATCCTGCCGCCCATCAAAAAGTAGCTTTATGAAAAAGCTGATGCACAAATCCCGAGATGTACGTAAAAAGTTGCTATAAATAGACTGCCTCCAACACATGTACGGGGGATCCCGAACTCATTCATATGCAACACGTAAAAGCCCATAATGGCTCTTCACCTCGGTTCACCTCGGACCGGGGCCATTGTTGAGTTCTTTTTACATGCTTTACGTCTAAATCGTTCGTAATTATTAACTTAATCACTTGTTATATCGTTGTTAGAAATCACATAACAACACGGGTTAAGTACTTTACTTGCAGATAATGACCCCAACAATAAACAAAATGCAACTGAACAAATAAATACAATTTATAGAAATCGTAAAAAAAACAGTATTATAATTTTTAGCAATATTATAAAATCAATGTTAGTTAGCCGGTCGTGAGTGGTTTTCATTGGTGAGTTCGCACACCAGGGCGGTTAGACTCGGGCTCGCTGTCAATCAAGGGACACCGTCTGGGAGGCCGCCCCATCCGGTCGCAGGCTGTCCGATCCCGTTCTTGCTTAGCCCTTTTGTTTCTAGTATGTGTCATGCAGCAGACAATCTCGACTTGTGGTAAAGTCGACTTCTCGCGTCAATACGTTCTCAATAAATGACATAATTGTTTCTCATCTATTCTTTCCGCTAATTCTCCATACTAGTACAGATTCCGTGCGATGCACGGGGTGCACAAAATTAAGGTCATTTATCAAGTCTTATAATTATATAAATGAATAAAGAAAAATGTACGGGATATATAGTACGTGACCTGTAATAGGCCAAAATGTGAACACATGTGATGCACGGGGTGCACAATTTTAAGGTCATTTATTAGTACAGAGTCCGTGCGATGCACGGGGTGCACAATTTTCTAGTATGTGTAATACAAATACATACCGTATGCACGGAACAGAAGCACTAAATGAGTTATTTCCACAGAGCTTGCCCGTTAAATAGCTCCTGAACACGAGTGCACAATTTGTAGTACGTACTATAAAATCGGAACAGGTTTTCATACAATTAGATCATAAATTAGATAATAAATAAAGCCTTTTTTATATTTTAGTAAAGATTTTACGTACTTTTTTTTTTACTTATCGGATGTTATGAGATTTTTTTTGTTAAACCAATTTTATGGGATATAATACAAATACAATTAGATGATTGAACAAAATCAGAACAGATTTCTATACAATTAGATAATAAGAAGGAATTAGATAAGGAAAAGAAGAAATTAGATAAAGAATTTTGAATCTACCTTTTTTATTTTAGTATAGATAGACTTTACGTACAAATTTTGACTTCATCGATTTTATGAGATTTGTTTTGACAAAATCAAAGACGAACACTGAAGACTGTTTCTATTAACATTTACAATGTGTATTTAATGTTTTTTTGGCAAAGTATTTTTTTTAAGTGTGATATATAAATATTAAAAATACTTAAAATATTTTATAACATCTATAAAAACATCTAAAATATTCTATATTATTCACAAATAATGTTTGAAGCTACCTAAATTTTTCTAAACTACATGTAAGGAAAATATGTCTAAAAATTGTTCATTTAACCTCCATATGTATATATATAGAGAGAGCAAATGTGTAAAAAAAAAATATACAAATAATATTTAAAAGTATCTAAAATATTAGTAATTAGACAGGTGAAATTTAGATTTTTAAAAAATATATATAAATAATGGATTTATAGTAGTAATTAGACTTTTATTTATTTACCTTTAAAGTTGTTACGATAGATGAGGGATGTGATTTTTTTGACTCGTGAGATGGAATT
>CACSLK010027837.1:11197384-11215218 GCA_902706635.1 Striga hermonthica | reverse complement strand
AAAAAAAAAAAAAAGAACAAAACGCATAGTGCTTTGGTTGGATTTGAAAGAGAAAACAATGTACACGACAAGGACCCTCTCACAACTGAAACAACATCCAGAGCTCCTTGGAGACCCACCGGAGGGCCCGAATTCCGACTACCTAGTTATTGAAGGGGAGCAATACACAGAAGACACGGTTCCTTCGTGTTTCGGGATGTGCTTTGTCGAGGCAAAGTTGGAGCTGCCCCTGCCTCAGGACAAGAGGGTCATCGTCGAATACAAAGGTTCTGTATGGGACGAACGCTGTCACTACAAGCACGTCTGTTTTATCCCCGTGCTCGACGAGCCGCTCTCTTCAAATCGCTAATACGCCATTAAAGCATTCGATGAAAACGAAGGGTACGCGACTTCTGTTCGTTTATTTTTATTTCATCATCATTGCAATTCGTTCATATGTACAAATGCAGATTTTACGAACTTAGAATGATTCAACAATAATGATAAAAGAACGAGATAATCGGGATAACCGTGTCTATTGTAAATGCGCATTTAAAATATATGATCGTTTTAGTTAGACGATTAAACGAGCCTAAAATGTTTAGAGGTTTATTTTCAATAATTATTCGTAACAAGAGGACAAATATATATATGGCGAGTTCATTAAATCAAATAAGATAATACAGATACGAGCATGTCTATCGAGCCTCCATCGAATAATCTATCTCCTTCCAGTTCTAAGGGTATTTAAATAGATTAGACAGTACCCTACTATTCAAACAACTCTTACAAGTTGAACAGTTTAGCAGTTCGATAAAACACATATATTAACATTGTATCCCAAATATCCAAGTCTCTCTAAACAATTTCATTTGCCAACTTTTTCAAAATCAATTCATGGAACAAAAAAACCTAGATCGAAACATCGACTTGCTAAACAAATTGAATTTAGAAGATTTGATTAGTCAAACTTCTAGTTTGGCTTCAAATCTCTAAAACTTTTAATAACTACCAAACACCACCAACTAGAGAGATATATATGAGACCAAGCTAGAGGTTTTAGAATTGAACTAGATATATGATTGATAGTCAAAGCCTCTAATCATGTTGTTTGGTAAACAACAATTTGAGTTACAACTTCTAGTAAGAACGCCGATTTTAATGATACATCCACACCGATTTTTTTTATTTACAACTAATTTTTCAGGCTAGCATTCACCTGCTATCAAAGGAAAAGGATGCAACCAAATGGTGTTGCTTTCGCTTCGTTAAGGATGCAAAACCGCGACAGCTGAACCCGCGTGACGTACAAGCAACTCGAGATCGTGCCATACAATGGCTCGTTTGTGGCTCGGTCAGTGTCACCCGATGGCCAACCCCCTCGTTTCTTGAGAGGAGGGGAGTTCGGATGGCGAATCGTCCCCAACCCCTACCACTTCCACTTGCGCCCTGCCGGAGGCCTTGACCCGAAGCTCTTTGACCGCCTCCCGAGTTTCGATTTCCCCTTATCCAAGAGTTGCTCGACTCCCATGGCCATCGGGAGATGGTACTGCCCGTTTCTGTTCGTGAAGGAGGGCAATCTTGGAAATCGTGTCATCAGGTTGTCTTACTACGGGATGACGCTCGAGCGGAGGTGGAAGAAGGTCTTCACGTGTCGCGACAGCAATGACGCCCGCGTGGCGGTGAGCGGCTTGTTCGAAAACGAGGTGTCGTGTGTCGGCAAGTGGAGGGCCAAGTGGGACGAGAAGAAGGTGGATTGTGAGAGGATGATATGGTACGAGAGTTGTGGGGGGCGCGTGAGTTTAAGGCGGGAAATAGTCGAGTGGATGAGGTGGGAGGATGAGAGGAGGGGTTGGGTGTCGGGGGATGAGGAGAGACAGATGAGGGTCGAGAGGGTCGACAAGTTTAAGGGAAGCGGAGTTTGGACCGAGTTAGGGTGTTATGTTTTGGTGGCGAGGTTTAGTTTGAAGGCAATAGGTGAGGAGTTGGTTATGTGGTGTGAGTATAGGCATTTTGATAAGATGAAGGTGAAATGGGATAAGTTGTGATGGTGCTTTGAGTAGTTTTTTGTAAGATAGTTTTGTAATTTCTTGATCATTCTTGTCTTTTGTTCTTCTCACTTTAGAGTGTTTTAGAATGAGAATAAGGGCTTCTGGTTTCTCTTCTGTTCTATGCTGTTGTGTTGCATCGACAATTGGATTTGATGTTCCTAAATGTTTTCTTCTAGACCATTTGTGAAAAACTTAATGTGTTATTTCATTTGAATTTAGAGTCCATTTATTGGGTATTTTGTTTGATTTATGGGTTGTTTTAGTTTTTTTTATTTTTTCCTTTTTATTTTCTGTCGTTACTTCAAGTTTAACGGTTGTAATATTCGCATAGATAATTTGAGTTGTTGTTTGAAGAACATACGAATTCCTTCCATTTTTTTAAAACCAGTAGATCTTGCTTTTTCAGGATGGGAAATTCTCCTCAATTGAAGAAGAAGAAAGGCAATATTATCTTCATATGCTTTAGTTTAGTCCGGATCATATTGAGCTTATTCAAATTTTGATGGCTCTTCGTCTTGGGTATCAAGTTGTTTGTGCTTCTCTCTTACATCGTCATCTTCTGCCTACTATTGATGCTGCTATTCAAAAGATTACTTTTGAGCAGACTCGTCTTCAGCTGGACAAGACACCACAACTTGAGTTTGCATTAGTTGTGTCTACCTCTGCTTCCGTTCAGTCACATCAATATCAGCCGCCGATCCACTAATCTCTGAAAATGTCGAATTTGCAAGAGTTCTGGCCACACTTATGCCACTTGTTGTTGTTGTCTCTTGGCTATGTTCTCCTTTGGCTCCAATGGCTCCGATGTTGTTGTTGTCTCTTTATGTTCTCCACCTGTCTCTTTATGTTCTCCACCCCATCAAGTAGGTTCTTCTCCTTCCCCTTCATGGGAGGCTTTGGCCTGGATTTGGCAGTCGTGTGGCGGTGGAGGTGGCCATCAATCGGGGGCAATCTTCATGTTGGCGTCGACGAAATTTTTGATTTGATTAATCAAGGGTCGTTTCGAAATTTTCGAGTTTCCATGTGTTTACTTTAGTCTCTGTGTCCTGTGTGGTCTTTATTTGATGCCTTGTGTATCTTATTTGATGCCTTGTGTATCTCTTTTGATCAATCTTCTGCGTTGTTAGTTCAATCCGTTGTTTTAAATAGCTCGTTATGTAGCTCGCTATTGCTCGCTATATAGCTTTTTTTCAAAAAAATGCGACATAGCCTTATATATTTAGCGTTTTTCCCAAAAAGCTTATGCGAAATGTTGAAATGACACGCTTTCTTTACGCTATTTTGCGCTATTTCACGCTATTGTTCACTACATTGCGCTATATTTCTACTACGACGTTTGAACAATAAAATATTAAAAAAATCGTATTTCTTAGGGATCATAGTCATATTTACAAATGACAACTGAAAACTAAAAATTTGGATAATGATTTCAAATTAAAAGTTTGAAAATGCAGAGTTCTAAGTCGAATAGTGCAATATTTATCGGTCAATTTTTGTTATATCATTTTATTAGATATTTGACATTTAAATAGAGAATATAAAGTTCATATTTGGTTAGAATTAAGTTATAGTTAGATAAAAAAAATTAATAATTAAAATGCATATACTTGCCTCATTATATTTTCGTTGTTTGTTTTTACTTTTTAGTATATTCCACTTATTATTTAAATGATGATATTTACATTAAATATTTGTGAGAAATAATCCTTAGATGTTATTTTTTAAGTCATTCAAATATTATGATAATTTTTGTAATCAACCATCCAATTTTATTATATGCAAATATATTTGTAATATTTATATATATATATATATATAAATATACTCAAATAGCTTCCGCAACACGCAACGCTATTTACGCTACGCAGTATAAAGACCAAAGCGCGATACATTACGCTATATGCGTTTTAAAACACTGGTTCAATCCAATTTTTCCACGGTCCCAATCTCTCTTTAACTTCATCTCACTCAACAGTATACACAAAATTGATAATAATCCCCTTTACTACCAAATATATATAAATAGAACATTTACAATCCTAGTGAAGGCCAATCCGCATTCCCAAACAAAGGCATCATATGATATGATATGATACATCCCAATAATTACACCACCTTTTCACCTTACACTACAGACCTAACTGTCCCTCTTTTAACACCCACAAATGAAAAAATTACACCAACNNAAAAAAAAAAAAAAAAAACGATAAATCGACGGCATGCATCGTCATCTTTGACTCTGCATCAACGGGCTCGTCCTGGCCAACGAACGGGCCGTAAGCCCGACAGTTGTGGTCCTTATCGACCTATTCCTCACCATATTACAATATTCCATGTCGTCCGATCGCCCCTCGTGCCTTATCCATTGTATCATCCCATGATACATCGGGAAAAACCTCATTCGCACCGATTTATACACAAAATAAGGCACGAGAGCCGA
This sequence comes from Striga hermonthica, assembly GCA_902706635.1. Taxonomy (NCBI): domain Eukaryota; kingdom Viridiplantae; phylum Streptophyta; class Magnoliopsida; order Lamiales; family Orobanchaceae; genus Striga; species Striga hermonthica. Next base: position 11,210,748 of record CACSLK010027837.1, on the reverse strand, counting down.
TATCACCACGAAAAATGTCACCACGTAAAACGAGGGCGTCGGTGCAAGTGACTCGACAAACACTTTATACGCACTCGTCGAGATATGGTACGGCATTTCTCCGTATATCACAAGAAAAACGTACCATAAAATAATACCACCCCATATGAAAACGTGTTGTATTAAAGTGAAGTAGCTTATGGCGAGCGCCATCTGGCAGTTCACGACCCAGACGACACACGTGTACATTGTGGCCCCGAGGATCTGGTAATCGACGGGCTTCCCGTCCCGGTTGAAGGCTTGCGGGCCCAAGGCCAGAACGCAGAAGAAGAAGATTATCAGAGCGCTTGAGACGCCGTTGAGCATCCACCCGATTATTCGGCGCCAGCTGAAGAGCACGTTTTGCACGCCTTCTTGGTAGAGCAATGGGAACTGCCCACACCAGACATTTTTTTTTTTTTAATTCAATATTAAACAAATTAATAATCTCGATTTTTTCTCTGCTTTTTGTAAATTTAAGGAAAAAACTCGAAAAAAATGGTACCTTTAGACAAAATCTTGCGGATACATCCTGGTCGAAGACTCCCATTGCAATTACGGGTAGTGAAGTGAAGAATACGTTGTAAAGGGATAAAAACCAGTCATTATAAGCAGGTTGGCCGGAGAATGATGCGTGAGCTTCGTACAAGAAGATCGTAAAACCGAAAGTGATATTCTTATAGAAAAAGTAGCAAATCTGCAAGGGAAAATTATATAGAGATATCATAAGTGTCGATTATCTTTTCATATTTGAACCTTTGAGTTGGTTTGCAAAATAAACAAATTAAGTGTTTTATTTTACCATTGATGATATCCTTCTGTAACACCAATGCCCATGCACCAAAAGCAAACGTTCCAAAAATCTGAACTGAGCAATTGCAATATCACTCGACATAACAGCCTGATGAAAAATTTCGAGATTGAATAAAAATACCAAGACAGGAGAGTCAAAAATTGTTATTCAATCATTTTTTTTTTAAGAATTAATTTATCTACCTGCATTCCTTCAACACCACTAATTCCAATTCCGATATCCGCTTCTTGAAGCATGCCAACATCATTGGCTCCATCTCCGATTGCAAGAGTTGTTCTCCTTGTCCCTTCTTTGACAAGTCGTGTTACCTGTAAAAGTGAAAAACCGGTTTTTTATGATATGTAGAAATTAATAAATAAATATTCAATCAAGAAACGGTAAAAATGGGAAAAAAGGAGACTAACTAGGGCCTTTTGTTTTGGTGATGAACGGCAACAAATTACGGATGCGCAGCTAGTTGCAAGTTCAAGAAATGATTTTTTCGTGTCGTCATGTAATGCATATACAAGTGACTTCCCATCGATGATTAGGGCAAAAGCATCTGAACTCGACTTGGCAACTTGGCTCTTCCCTTCATTTATCTGCTCGATTACACTTTGCTTTGAGGCCTAATTTAAATCATTAAACCGATCAATCTTTAGTAATTCAGCTTAGCTCAAGAGCAGTTAAAGTATATCATTTGTCTTCCTAAATAACCATATCATCCAAACCGATGTGTTCTCTTTAACGGGTTCACAGATGAACCGCTAACAATGAACACGTACAAATTGCTCAACAAATATAACGATTTTGATTCGATTTTTAAGTACTTTTCACTATACCTTGGCAATTGCATCCTTTTCTCCCATTTTATCCAGAGCAATAATCTCAGGTATATCCAAGGTGATAATAATTTGTTTCATTCCTTGTCTGAGCAAACTACACGCGTAGCTGCAAAAGTTCATCTCATAACAATCAGATATCTCTTGAAGATCCAATTTGTGTTACATAAGTTACAAAAATTAAAAAAAAAAAAAAAAAAAAAAAAAAAAAAAAAAAAAAACGTGCTGAATTTGTACCCAATATTAATAGCTGTTTCCATTTTATCCCCAGTTAAAACCCATATCTTAATTCCAGCTTGAGCCAGCTTATCGACGCATTCAGGCACCTAATAATAACAATAGCAGAACCATTCATTAATTTAGTGTTTGCCAAAAAAAATTAGTACTTTTGATAAAATAACTAACCCCTTGTTGGAGTTTGTCCTCAACAGCTGTTGCACCTAGAAGAATCAAATCCTTTTCAATTCCTTCAGTCACTTCATCAATCAACGTCTCACGATCAGCACTGACCGAGTTCTTAGCCTCCAAGAATTTCTCATCAAACGCCGTATATTGTTCTTCATTGAGTTCTCGATAAGCAAGTATTAATGTCCTCAAGCCTGCATCGGCATACTCATGCACATGTACCCTCGTTTGCTCTTCGTATTCCCTTCCATTTTTAGCAAGCCTCTCGAACATGACACTGTTAAATTTTTTTTCAACAAACACAATTCTTTATCTATCATGCTCAAATATTTCCATCAAAATCCAATTTTTTTTTTATAATGAACTTTTACTATTATACAACCTGTCGGCACCTTTGCAAAGCAGTAAGAGTCTCCCCTCATCATCCCTCACAATTACCGACATTCTCTTCCTCGAACTGTTGAATTCCAAAACATTCAAAAGCTCAAACGACCTGCATCATTAAAAAAAAAATAAAAAATAAAAAAAATATATCTTTTAGAACATAATCTAATTCAGATTTTTCCTCTCAAGTTTCCACACCTAATTCTGAACACACATGTATACCTTTCAACTATTTTACCCGATACAGGATTCAATTCCCTCACATAAACATTCTTTTGCGTTCTCTTAAAGAACTCAAACCCGAGCTCCCTAGCTGCAATAACAAAAGCAGCCTCATCTGGCGACTCGGCTTCATAATTTACTTTCCCCGTATTCTCATCAACATCCGGTATAGCTGTGTGGCAAATAGCCAGCAGCTGGAAAAATTTCCGAACAATATCCGAACGAGGCTCGTTCACCCAATTCCCATTTACAATCCTTTTATCGTCAAAGTTAAATCCTTTAACCGATGATCTCCTCTTAGGACTTTCAACATCATCATCTTTTCCATATAAAGGAGACCCTTTTCTTTTAGCCATAGCTTTTTCAACCTCAGTCACGCCATGCCCGTAAGCCTTACCACCCACCGAACACTTAACGAACTCCATCGAGTTACAAGTCAACGTCCCGGTTTTATCCGAGAGTATCGTGTCCACCTGGCCGAGTTCCTCGTTCAGATTCGAAGTTCGAGCGCGGGCCGGCTTGTCAGCCTCCTCATAATACATACAAACATCTTGATTAATAAAAATGCTCTGAAGGATCTTCACGATTTCGATTGATACGTATAGAGAAATCGGGATCAAGTAGCTGTAGAGCAAAAGGGCCGTCAAGAAATGATATATCCCGGCAGCCAGGGCTCGTTTGGGGTCGAAGAAGATATTCGACCTGTCGGGCCTCAGGTACCACCTTCTCTCAAGTGGGCCCCCCAAGTCCCGTTTAGTCAGAACACCGAAATAAACCGAACCAGCCAATGCCATCGAGAAAAGAACACCGAATAAGAGGTAAACGATCGTGTCCATTTTCCGCTCGATTTTACTCCTCTTCGAAGGTGGGTGAGTCGAGTTCTGAATGACTTTCGTGTCGTGGCCTGTGAAAATGACGACCCCATACACATGGTCAGTGTTTCGTAACTTGGAGTCTCGAAGAAGGAGTTGTTGAGGGGAAAGAGGGTACTGCTGGCCGTTGTACTCCATGCTCCCGACAAAAGAGTATAAATTTGCATTCGGGTCCTCGCATTTGACGAGTGCGAAGAAATCCTTAATGTCCTCCTCGTTTAAGGATGATGTTGATTCTAAGGCTTGCTTGAGTTTAAGGTTAGTTTCACCGTCGAGGTTCATTGTCTCGACGTAGCAAACTGCATCGTCGTAACTGGAGGTGAGGAGGAGAAGATCAGCCGGAAAGAATTCGTCTTTTTCGACTTTGACTATGTGGCCCACTTTTAGGTTTTTCCATTCGGTTGGCCGGAAGTTCCCATTGCCTTCATGTACGTGGACCTTTCGGTTGTTGACCTCAATATCCTGAAGGCAAGAGAATGAACAATGGCTAAGGAAAGGAGAAAAGGGAACACATGCAGCACACAAACACAATGTACTTCTTTTTATTTATTTATTTTTCATTTGAATTTCATTCTGGAAAAAAGAAAATTTTCAGAATTATATACTTCCTAATAGGCAAAATTTACTGCAAAATGTGATGCATTACAAATGAAATAAATAAATAAACAAATAAAAGGAGCAGCAAAACATGCAAAGCTTCAGTGAATCAAGTGCTAATGATGGTTGGATTGTCCAGAGTCCAAAAAGGCAAAGAAAAAAATTAGAATCTTACTGTTCAACACAACACAATTAACTCCCCCACCAATTTTTCATAATATCAAAAAGAAACATAAAAGAAGAGGTCCAAGATTCATTAATTTGAACACACACACACAGTCAAAAAGGGGAAAAAGAACAACATTGATTCACTTCAATAATTCCTGCAATTATTAATAGAGATTCATAAAACATCCTGAATCCTGCAAAAATGACCTCACTAAACACTAAATCTGTCCAAGAAAGCCAAAAACCACTTAACACACACACACACACACACACACACAGAGACTTTTTTCAATATTCACCAAAACATACACAAGATTAGAAGAAGCAGAAGAGTGATTACCTGCTTTTTTCGACGCCAATCCTCGATTCCCTCTTTGGCCATAGTTGCACCAATAACTACAATCAAGGGAACAATAGCACTCTCAGCAGAATAAGGTGCAAGTGAAGTGAAAGACAAAATCCCAGTCACAAGAAAGTAGAAATTAGCCACCCTCCTAAACTGCTCAAACAGGGACTTTGGCAAGAAAGTTGCAGCAGTATACTTAGTTGTCCTAACATAATTTGTCGAATAATTCCTAAGGCTCGCATCCTGGCCGTCCGGCTCGTTGCAATAAACCTCTCTCGAGAAACCCGGCCCTCCGATTTGTGATTGGCCATCATCCTCAGATGATCCTTTGCCACATTTGAATGAATAGATGCTGCTTAAATTGAATCTCTTTTTTCTACCAGTTCTCATTTATGCAATAGAAAAAGAGGTCAATAATCTTGAAAATCTGAATGAGTAACAAATGACTTTTGCCCCCTTCAAATGCACAGAACACAAAAGGACCACTTATTAGGTAACAGAGCTTTAGTAATAAAGATTAAAGAAATGGTTCTCAGACAAAAAAACTCCAATACAAATAGTCCTAAAAGCTCCAACAACTCCAAAGCCCCATTTGTGAGGATAACTGCTAAACAAAGTTGAGTAACAGAAAGATTCAAGAATCAGACATCCATCCCATGATGTAACACACCCTTCAGTCTAAAAAAGATTCAATTTTTTTTTTTTTTTTTATAGTATGATCTCAAGGCTTACTCGATTATCAGCTGAAACAAAAACAAAATCCCAAATCCCTAAAATGGCTGCAAAAATTTACAGTTAAACGAAAATGTATGCTACGAAAACAGGACGACGAGGGTGAGAAATTGGGATTTATGTTCAGAAATTAGACAGGTGTTTGATTAAAAATTAAAAAAACTTAGATCATTGACTTGGATCTCTCTCTCTCTCTCTCTCTCTCTCTCTCTCTCTCTCTCTCTCTCTCTCTCTCTCTCATTCTTTGACTTGTACAACCCGTCGGATTTGGGTTTTTGGACACGCGCAATGCTCGAAAGAAACTCTCAACTAAACAGACTATTTTTAAAGAGGGAGAGAGAGAGAAGGGCAGCAACAAAATTGTCCCAACAACTACACAAATAATGCTGCTTTTAGGCTATTATTATGGGGAAAACGATGTGCAGAATGTAACCTCAGACATGGGGCACACAAAAGAGAGAGACTGTGAACTTAGGAGACGACGAAAAAACATAGGAGAAAAAAAAAAAAAAAAAAAAAAAAAAAAAAAAACCCATGAAAAAATGGCAAGAAAAATTTGTGGGGCAGCTCTGATTCACACAGAGAAGCTGCAAGGAAAAGCTTTCTCGCGGGAAAATAAAAAATAAAAATAAAAAATCAAATCTTTTTTCCTTTTTTCCTCTCTGTAATTTTTTCTTGAACAAATTTTGTCTGATTATTTTTTTCTTGTTCCCTGTGTGGGCTTTGTCAAGAACATCTCTTTCGCATGAGGAAGACGACAAAGCAAAACTGTACCAAAAAAAAAAAAAAGAAGTAATATATTGGGATTAAATTAAAATTATGGGAAAATGATAAAGACTTGATTTTTATTAGGGGATAATACTGAAGCAGCGTAATAAATGATTTAATCACTTCTTAAGCTAAAAAATTAAATACGTTTTCCTAATGAAGAGGAATTTGAACTGGATACATATAATAGATAAATACGTCCTTTTTTTGGAAAAAATAAAATAATTGCAGTATTTATGTGATTCTGATAATATGAATGAATTCTTGTTAGACACGAAATTTGAGAACTTCTATTTGCTGATTTATAAACCAATAAAAGATAAAAGGATGAAAGGTCACATATCCAGTGCTACTACCGTGTGCCCCGGCACACCTAGCAAAATGTGTCAATACAATTTAAAATGAACATGTTACGTTACAAACCCACCCTTTCTTGGTTAATTTTATTTATAATGGATTGTAATTGGATGTTTTATAAAGTATTTGGGCATTTGGGTGTACTAAAGAAAAGTCATACACGAAATGCCAAAATTTAATAAAACATTTAAATTAAATAAACTAATAATGAAGGGGTAAAAAGATTATAAAAAGATGCAACCTAATCAAAACTATTTTTTTGTACACAATTCTGTTAAATTAAATAAGTCTGGCTCGTCTCGGTTCGACTCGTTGTGGCTCGAGCTCAAAGTTTTTAAGGAGCTGAGTTCGAGCTTACTTAAAGTTTGTCTTGTTAACGAGCTATAAGGCTCATTAAAGTTCAAAAAAATAATTTTTATATAATTTTTTATAGTTCGTCTCGTGAAAATTACTCGAGATCGACTCGTTAAGGGTCGGGCTCGAGGCTTTAACGAGCTGAGTTCAACTCATTTATGTAACGAGCCGAGACGAAGGCTCGAGCACCCTAAACTCGAGTTCGGCTCATTTACACGCCTATGTGTATCCGATAGTTTAATAGTTATATAGGATTCCACCGTTTTGAAATAAATATACATACTTATATTATAAAATATAATATTTTTTATTTATATTATTATTTGAAACATGTTGATTATATATGAAAGTGTGTATACTTTTTTAAAAGCATTATATTTATATAATACTATAATAGTTATGTTCACTGACAGCAAGAGAAGTTGGGTAAGACTCAAATAAATTGAGTCACTTGCTTAGTGAATTGTGGGAATAATCTATTTATCAATTGTTAGGAGCCAATCAATTTAAAAATTGGATTTGAATAAATAAATGGTTTGATACAGTTCAAAATATCGCACTTAATTTAAACCTCAGCCTATATATCAATATTCCAAAGTCGAAACAAATACACCGTATATGATTAATAATTTAATTAACCATAAGCCGGAAGAAAATTTAATTCGGTAGGCCTTTATTCTACATAAATTACAAAAGAAAAATATATATATATTGACCGGCGTGATTATATCAAATATATAATTGAGACGTTGAAAATAATTTAAATACGCTTGAGAAATCATATTAATAATATTATAACTAATCAGGAAGTTATATTATTGATTTCATAAAATTAAAAGGAGCTATAATTAGTATTAGAATTAAGTGTGGGTAAAGACAATCTTAAATCTAATAATAAAATTATAAATAAAGTTTGGTTGATTGCAAGTTACACTACAACAAAATAATGAAATTCTAACGGAAATATATTCCAATAAAATTATTCCGACGAATATTTTAATACTATTATTTCCGTTAAATTTTTCAATGGATTCCAACAAAAATATTCAATTGGAACGTGATTTTTATTAGAATTTCCGTTGGATTTTGACGATCTCAACGGTGTATTTTCATTGGGTTAGTGGTTGTGCTACCCGAACAGCTTTTGTGCCTAGTTAGGCCTCGTATTGTAAGACCTTATCATTTGAGTGTTACAATTTGCTTGTTTGACTTTAAAAAAAATGGTGTATTTTTTAATGAGGGTGGAAATAAAAATTCCAACGGAAATTCCTACGGTAAAAAGCCGTTGGAACCATCAAATTACATCTAAAATTCCAATAAAAAACACATTACAACGGAATATTTCTGCTGGAATTTCCGCTGGAACCATTCCAACAGAAGTCATACCATTGAAATATAGTACTGTAGAATTTTTTGTTGGAATATAATATTTTTTTTTGTAGTGTTAATGGAAGCACGACAAGCCAACACATATTAAATTGTACATAGTCTAGTTAATGGGTTCATTTTGATGTATATTGAGTTTAAACAAGATAACAAAATAATCAAATTCCACCATTTATTTTGATGTATGTTGAGTATCAAAAGATACCAATAATCCCACCATTTATTTGAACAATTTTTCTATCTTTCTTTCTTACTTTAAAAATATATAAATTATCTAATTTACAGGAGCTGAGTCAAGTTGGAGCTCGATTTGAAGCCTTTTATTAAGTCGAGTCGAGGTTGACCCATTAACTAACTGAGTCAATATACAGGTTAAAGCTCAGCCCACTTATCAATATTAACGAGTTAAATTTGAGCCTTAACCAGGGACGTGGCCAGAATCTATCATAGGCTACTAGAACCGATTAGTTAGTGAATATAACTCAGTTCGACTCGTAAAAAGTCAATCATAACTCATTCATATAATAAAACATAAAATAAAAATTTAATTCAAACGAGCAGAGCTTAATTGATTACACTCGATCTATTAAATGATCCGAGCCAAGCTTTATTATTTATTAAACGAGCAAAAGTTTGAACACGTCGTATTCGACTCAATTGTGGCTTCAATAATATCACTATTGTTATGTGTAAAAATTCAAAGTATGATATTTCTTTAAGTGTTTAATGTAAATTACAAAATAATGAAAAACAAAAACACCTTATGTTACTTTTTTATGCGTATTTATAAAAAGATCGATTGCATTTTACATAAACTTGTAGATTTTTTATTTTATTTTATTTTTTGTTGATATAGGAATTTTTTATTCAAAAAGTGGTACTGCCACGTAATTTTCTTGCCTACTTAAATTTGACTTTCAAAAATAATATAGCTTATTTCAAATACTACTATTGATTAATGTTTTATTAGGCATGTCAACACAATATACTTGTTATATGATATTTCACTTACATTTTGGAGGTCCAAATGTCAGTTTATTGAATAGGCATGTTAACTCAACATACTTGTTATATAATATTTTGCTTAAATTGTGGAATTCCAAATGTTGTTTTTATTGAAGACGCTATGCAAATTAATGAAATTAACTTATATATTTCACATATTCAAATATCATTTCTTTATAAGTTAACAAGGAATTGATATATTTCACATGTAAAGTAATATAAACAATATAAATTAATTATGTCTTAAACAAAACGTTAAAAAATAAAAACAAAGAGAAGAAATGACAAAATAAGCTATAACCCCAAAAAAAATACATATGAGAAGTTTGAGTCATATCAAAAATATGTATAATCTTTTATTTAATATAAAATAAATTTAAATTAATATGGACTAAATAATTTTATACTGAATTAAATTAATAAAACATGGGTTAAAATATTTTTTGTACTATAGAATGAAAAATTAAGACCGGGTTAGAGCTGGGTGGAGCAGCAGGAGAATGAGGAGTTGGAACTGTTAGCTTTATTTTTCTTGGTTTCTTTTATTAATTACATTGCGTTGATTAATCTGAAAATTGTCTTTCGAATTAAGAACTGCGAAACCCTATAATAAAATCGATGATTCTATAATAAAATATCCCCTTGCAAAATTAATGTTAGTTTAGTAGGTAATCTTGTTCAAGTCATCGTTTTTGAAGTTTAAACCTTTTGTTTTTGCGATTCTCATAATATTTCATTATTCTTTTAGTGTTTTTTGTTGGATTTCGTCATATTTATAGGCATCAAAGTTTTCACTCTGCAACTTTCTACATATTTTCCTAATATCCTACAATGCTGAGGACACATCTTACACTATCGTGATTCGTATCTCTACCATATTCTTTACAATATGTTATTGTATTAAGTTCTCTATCATTCTCTCTATTAATTAAAAAGTTCTCTATCGTTCTTTCTAATAAGTTTCATCATTCTTTACGTTGTAGAAACTAACACATGGTGTGCCACAAGTCCAGGGGCGAAGCCAGGATTTATAACTTACTCGGGATAAAGTTATACTCCCTCCTTTTTTTATTTTTTTTAATGTCGTTATGTGCTTTAACACATAAATTAAAAAAAAAATTCCTGCCAATATTTGTCTTATTTAAAGCAAACTAATATTAATTAATTTCTTTCTTTTAACCTTTTTTATGTTTTCTTTTTTAAAAGAGAAAACTCATCGTTTTTCACAACTTTCCTCCCAAAACGTGTAATGTATTTGTAAGAAATGAGGGGATAAACATGTGCGGCCCCACGCAGATGAAGCGCACCAAAAAAGGAAAAACTCAGATGAAGCCCAAGTGAGGTTTCATCCCAAAACCAATGAATGGAAGGAGAAGTAACCCATTAAACTTATAAATTAAGCATATTTTCCCTATTGGACAACTCACAAATGATATTGTAACACGCCCCTATCACTTGTGAGTCCTTCATAAGAAGCTCAAGCCCATATACAGAGCCGGGTGCCCGAGCCCTACTAGCTAGAAACAAGCTAGGTAAATGGGTAAGACTTATAAATTAAGTCTATTAAGACTTATAAATTAAGCTTGTTTTCCATGTGGGACAACTCACAAGTGATATTCTAACATGTCCCCTCACTTGTGTGTCCTTCATAAGAAACCCAAGCCCATATACGGAGCCGGGTGCCTTAGCCCTACTAGAAACAGGCTGGGTAAACGGGTACGTCATCGCACGGTCCCAAATAGAACCGGCTCTGATACCATATAAGAAACAGGGAAAAAAATGAGTGACATCTCACGCACCTGAAGCGCACCATAAGCAGAGAAAACCCATATGAAGCTCAAGTGAAAGAGGAGTAACCCATTAGACTTATAAATTAAGCTATTTTCCCTATATAAAGGATGGAGACAACTCACATGTGATATTATAACAGTGTTAATTAAATGATGGTAACAATGAAAAAATATATATAAAAGATCAAAACGTCAGTTGTTTGACTAATGATTAATAAAGCTAAGACAAATAAAAAAAAATAAGAGGGAGTATGCAAATATTAAACAAAAAATATATGATAAAAGTATTATTTTTAAGTGCTTTCGCCACAAATATTTTTGAAATATATTCATCTAACTAAAATATAAATTTTTTGTTTAAATTTCTGACTAGACTTAAAAAAATCAATGACACTTCATTATGACACTAAGAAAACAAAAATTAAAAAGAGAGAAAGAACACTTATTAGGAACAAATTTTAACTTGTTGAATAGTTATTTTTCAAATTTCAAAGAATTATTTAATTTTATCAAAATATATAAATTTCCTCAAAATTGTTATCTATGAGATGTTTATTTAAATTTAAAATGGTCCGATAGTTTTATTAATGTGATTATGCCATATATTTTAATTAGTTAGACTAATATTATAAGCATTGTTCAATTTTAATTTTAGTTATATATATAATTAAAATTATTTTAAGTATATGTATATAATTAAAATTATTTTAGTTATATAATATAATTAAAATAATATATACATATGTATATATGGTTCCGAAAAATTCTACCCGGGCTTTTAGCCCGGGAGGAATTGTACATAGCTCCGCCCCTGGCTTTAACGAGTCAAAGCTATAAAAAAATACATTTTCAAGCTAGCTCAATTAATTAAGTAAACGAGTTCGAGCCCAACTTATTTGATGCAGAGGTTGAACCTTAACAAGCATAATCGAATCGAACTCACTTCTCGTTTAACAGTTTTCAGTTACAGTCATAACTTAAATTCTATTGGGCGCAAAATATGTTTAGCTCGACCTTTTTTAGGAATCTATATATATATAATTGCTGGCAAGCTTCAATAAATTTTAGTCAGCCATCAATTAATAATAATATGGGTTCATTTATTAAAAATATGTGTTCATTTAATAAAAATAGTTCTCCATTTAATAATAATAATTAACTTTCAGTTACACAATTTATTTTGACAAGTCCTATTTTGGATGGTGCTCATTTCTGTAATGTCTTTTTATGTCATGAAATACAAATACTTTTATTTCTATTTTGATACTATATATTTTGGATATTATATAAATAAATATTTCACAACTAATTAAGAATGACTACAAATATCTCTATTTTCTATTGCAGTCATAAAATAATAATAAAAAAAATAAAATTTCGGATATTATAAAGATACATCAAATATTTTAAAAAATCACATCCCAGTGTCACAGGTCGAAGAGGCTTAATGATAATGATTTTTTTTTTATGGGTATTCTGACTGACGATAGAAATACCAGGAATGATGTATATAAAGAAATGTTTAATAATATTTAGATTCACTTTTTAAAATAATTTTTTTTTCTCATTTATTAAGTTATGGCTTTTATTTTCTTCTATATTTTTATTTACTTTTACTTCTATTATATCTGTTGATACACAATTTGGCCTCGATTAATAATAAGATGACACGTGGATGTGTATTAGATAAATATAAATATAGCAGGTTTTTCGAGCTGATTATTTAATATCAACCGAGTTCTGAATAGTCCGGATCGTCCACGTTCGAGCCGAGCAGGATTAAACATCGCCAGCCCAACCCGAATATCGAGAAGATCCGCCTCCGGTAGATACAATAATTGTCGATAAAGTAGACGTCACTCGAAGCCGTCAAGTGTCACGATCGGGGCCCACAATGTCTTTTCACAATTAAATACTAGTGTACTTTTTCTCCTATTTTTTAATTGGCCCACTTATAAAAAAGGGCATGTATATATATAGTGAGGAGAGAGAAGAGAGAGGGGGGACTATTCATCATCTTCCCAACAAAAATTCAAGAGAAAAAGGTTACAACTTGATCTTCCAAAAATGCTTATGAATCCAACACCGATTATTCACAGAATAGGGGTGTATATTTTAGTTGATCAAATCCGTTTATCAACAGTTTGGCGCTAGAAGGAGGGCTCCGTAATTTGCTCGGAGTCAATTTTAACCGGAAAAAAGCCATATCTCTACTAAGAAGAGATATCTCCAAACCTGAAAACGGTTAAATATCTACGGGGAAGAGACATCTCTTAAGCCTGGTTGGATTATTCTTACTTTCACTCCAATTTCACTCCAATTTTT
>CACSLK010027837.1:11182447-11193629 GCA_902706635.1 Striga hermonthica | reverse complement strand
CAAAGCAACAACAATTATGTGCACATGCCTATTTAATATCTTACGGGTTAAGAGCCCGCAATAATTAACTAAGGCCTAGTTCGTTTACGACAATTAGTGTAAAACGAACATCCCTCTCTGGGATCCTGTTCAATACATAAACGTACTAGTGCAACTAATCGGTCAAGACAAACCGTACGGTTGACACTACAACCGTTCCGATGGGTTGTTCAATTCCATCTAGGTTGTGAACCAATGATTCTTGTTTCGCAAGTAACTGATATAGTGATCTTCGGTACGCCCGATGACGACCCACTTATCTACATGCAAAACAACAGAACGTGGAACTTATTTAACCAAACATAATTCTCATTCATCAAGGAATAACAAGTGTAATATCCACTAAAGTAAAGCTTAAGTATATAACACCAACATCATGGTGTCTGTCGGGCGTCAGCAGCATGTTTCTCACGGAGATAAACCTTTTCGTTTTTTAGCCTCTTGGCTTTTGCACCCAGATTTCTCCAATATGCTATGAAGTGCATGGAACCCTTCGCTTACTTTCCAGGACGCAGCCAAACGATTTGCTATAGTAGCCAAGGAGTGGAACTTCTCGGTTTTCGGAAACATTTTTAATCGTAAAAAGTGACTTTTAGCTCGCATTGGAGGGATCCAACGAAGCCGACAGATTTACTTCAATGCAAAACTAGAAGCCCTGGAGAAACAATTGTGCACCGAGCTTGATGAAGTTATCATTCAAGAAGAGCTGCTTCTAATCCAGAAATCGACCCGTGACTTGATGCATTTGGGGGACAAGAACACCGCTTAATACCATCGCCAGCTCAAGTTCAGGAGACGGCTGGGACGAATTACGGAATTGGTGGATGATGACGGTCAACTGGTCACAGACCCCCACGCTATCCGGCAAATGGCTACGGCTTTTTTTGAGAAAATTTTCACGGGCCCGCTTTCCTCGGTTGCGGCTGATGATGGGCCAAATTTATTCCCGGTTTGCGAGGCTGAACTTATCCAAGAGTTGGAAGAAGAAATCTCGAATGATGAAATTCACTCGGCTTTGCAATCCATGGGCTCGTTAAAGGCCCCGGGGATCGACGGATTAAACGCTTTATTTTTTAAGAAAAATTGGGACACCGTGGGCCCCTCAGTTCAAGACTTTATTCGCGTAATGTGGAGGGACGGGGCTATCCCTCGCGAAGTGAACCAAACTTTGTTAGTGCTCATCCCCAAGATCGATAACCCAACCAGGCTTACACAATTCCGCCCCATCAACTTGCTAAATGTCATCTATAAGTTGTTTACCAAAGTCTTGGTAAATAGAATGAAGAGTATATTGCCCGAGCTAATTCACCCGGCCCAAGCAAGTTTCGTGCCGGGCCGCCAAAGTTGAAAGTTAAATCTTTAAATCGTGAAAGTCATTATACAATACATTAATTGCTCATATATCTAAACACAAATTTAGCGTTCATCCGTAAGAAAATGACAATATATATAGGCTATTGAATATCCTTATTTATTCAATAATGACATTTATCTGTATATGAAGTCGAGTTGAAGTGCACAACTTAACCACTTCTTGTTAGGGATGGAAAATAATTAAGAAATTAAAAAGAAATTTTAGCTAATATAGGAAAAAGAAAAACCAATCGGTATAGCAGTGTAGGATTTGGGCTGCAATTAGATATATTTTTCAATCATCATCTTATCCATGTATCAAAATATGACATTATTATCTCTTTTTTTTTTTTATATATATATGTTCTCCACTTACGTTTTTCAAGTAAAATTTTTAAATTCGAAAACAATTAAAGGAACTTGAGAAGGTTTAAACTAATTATTGTTTTAACTAAAATTTGGTCTAAAGAAACGTGAAGATAAATTAATTGTATCAGTAATATACTAAAAAATATAAATGTACTAGTACAACTTTCAAAATATTTAAACTAATTTTTGCTTGAAATAAATTTTGGTCTCAAAGATATGTGAAGATAAATTAATATTTTTAATAATATACCCAAATATACAAATGTGTTAGTACAAGTTTTGTTTGGACGATTGGGTAAATATATATATAAAAAAAAACAGCAGTAACATATTAACAAACACACACACACACACACACTTAAATAGAATGATTGATTGATTAGATATATTTGAATAAGATCAATAATACCAATTTCATAATACTTCTGATGACATAATTTTTTTAAAAAATTACTCATTATAATTATAAAAAAATTGTGATTAGTTTTGTTATCATCTCATGGTTGTAGATAGAATTATGATAATCAATCAAAAACACTTAAATATAATAAAATAATGAAAATGATTATGTTTGAATTATATTAGCTTAATGAAAGATTTTAAATATTAATAACTTTTATAAAATATAGTCAACTTAACCATGAATAAACTAAAATCTAATGAATATATATTAATAAATTATCTTTTTATCGTCGAGTAAAATTAAGAATTATAATTTTCATATTAAAATATTTATATACACAAAAAATACTATTCAAAGTGTTAAAAAATAAAATTTCTATTATTTATCGTTTTATGAAGAACACTGAGTAATAAAATTCTATAGTCAAATAATAATTGAAATTATAAAATTTTATAGTCATTGGAATATAAAATTATTAAATTTTCTTATTAATTAAATTATTATATATGTTGAGTTAAATGAAGTAGATAAATAAGTAGATACAAAAAATATTAAAATACAAAAATAAATTATTTACCATGAAAATTTTGCATTGCACAAGAGATAAAAGTTACTAAAAATTAAAAGTTATTGATCATAAGTTAGTATTTCATGCAATTAGAGTGATTATAAATAAAAAATAATTTTATAGATTAAATGTTGGCCAGTTATTTAGCAATATGCAAAATGAATTGCTAAAAAAATATAAGATTAAAATAATCAATAATTATATAAGTATATGCAAGTAACTGGTATACAATCATTATTTTTTAAATCTTACATTATAACATTTTATTTGATCTCACTAACACCATGTTCAAGAAGGTGAGGAATTTAAATAAATATTATACTATTACAGACTTCATATGTTGTGTCGAATAGAATTAACATATTATCTAAATAATTTAATAATATTTAATAGAAATATTTTTTTTATATTGTATCCCGTGCATCGCACGGGTAGCAAGACTAGTGTATAATTATTGATAGAGAGAGAGAGAGAGAGAGAGAGAGAGAATCTCAAAGAATTTTGAGAGCTTAGTTTATATTTCATTTCATAGTTTGCGTGGAGCCTTTAGTTTGTGTTTTTAGGCTGAAAGTTTTGACATTATACTTTTTTACTAGTACAAACCCGTGTATTACACGGGTGCTTGTTAAAAAAATTATTTTTAAAATTTAAAATTAATGAGAAAACTATATTAAATTTAGTTTACTTTTTTACAAAAAAAAAATATATTACTATATATTTTAGAATGATAATTGTTACTTATGACTTACATATGCTATATTATATTAGTTTTTATAAGTTATATCATATAACTACTTGAAATATAAATATATTAGTTGATAAATAATTTTATATTTCTAATTTATATTAATAATTTTATTATTGTTATAAAGATAAATATAAAGTATTTTTTTATACATACAATATGGATGTTAAATCGAAACTCATCAAAAGAAGATTAATTTGATATATTATATATGTAAAACTGATAAAAAATACAAAAGTTTTTAACTTTTAAAATATATATACAATTCAATAGTTATAATAATGAATGATATTAAAATAAAACTAATACATGTAACATGACCATAAATAATCAACATATTTATGGTAATCCGAACTTATTATTTTTTGTTTGTAATTAAATTAAAATTTACCCAAGCCTAATAACGAAGCATGTAATTTTGTCACATAGGATTTCGAAACACCATAAACATCCACGTAGGCTCAGCGCGTTCTGTATTAATATATATAGGGAGAGAGAGAGATTTTATTTACGATACTTGGGAAATGTGCTTGTGTACCTGTGGGATCCACAATAGATTCTGAAGTCCACGGTTTGGCCAAACATTAGAGAAATAAAGTGTATAAATAGTTGGATTAAAAGGGAGCTCTAATCATGTAAATCTATAATACGCATATACTATTCGTTGTGGGTCAATTTCATAATTTTAAACAACTCCAAAATTTAAACAAATCATCATTCTTATATATAATTTCTGAATGCGTTGAGTCTACGTGGCTGATTCTGGTGCTTTAGAATTCTACTTGACAAAGAATCATGTTTCGTAATTAGGTTTGGACAAATAATATTTATATATAAATAATTAATAATCTAGGTTCGGACATTCTATAAATATTATTTAGCTAATTTAGGTCTTTGTAATTTTGCATAGTGAGACATTAAATGACTAATATACCCTGATTTTTGATTTGTTTCCTTCATTTAGTTATTGAATTGTAAATGTATTTTAAAAGTTGATAACTTGTTTATTTGTTATCGGTTTTATATATATAATATATCAAATTAATCATCTTTTGATGATCTTCGATTTGACATCCATATTGTATATATGAAATAAAAAAATTATATTTATCTTGATAATAATAAAAAATAATACTATTTATTAAAATACATTAGAAAAGTACAATTATTTCTCAATTGATATCTTTATATTTAATGTAGTTATATGTTGTAAGTTAAAAAAATTATTATAATATAACACAAGTATGTCGCACAAATAAAAAGTGTCATACTAGATATATAATGATATATATATTTTTATAAAAGGTAATTAAACTTTCAACTACTTTTTCTCATTACTTTTAAATTTTAAGAACAAAATTAGCAAGCATCCGTGTAATACACGGGCGTTGTACATATATTCTAAAGAATTATTGAAATTTGACCCCACGTTTTAAACCACTTGTTAGTCGCCATCTGCAATTCTATAGTCTTCCTATGTCCAATATAAGTACAATGGATCACATTTTTTTTGCAGTTTAGTGTTAGGATATTTGGCCCAAAACCAAAACCTTATCTCAGGCCCAAGGAAGTCTTGGCCCGGTTTCCGTCTGGGCTTGGCCCTTTTTTACACACTCAAGTGGCAGGTTTAATGTGGACCCTTGGATTTAGGGATTAAATCCCATCCATCCATTCTACACCATAAATACCTCACCCTCTAACCCTAAATTGTAATACTCATCTCTCTTCACTTTCTACCCAGCTGCGCCCGTTTTCTCTCTCTCTCTCTGCGACAGATTTGTTCTTTCTCTGTGAGTGAAAATCTCGATCGATCTCCCTCTCGTAATCTGTTCTTCGTGACCTTTTAGAGTGTGTGAGAGTTGAGTGCCGTCGTTGCGCCGCCGCGTCGTCGCCTTGCTCAGCCCGCCGGGAAAGCCCTTGCGTGGGGTCTCCGGCGAATCTCCGTGTAAGATGAGGGGCTTTGCGACGGAGTGGCCAGGTGCGTGGCTCGAGTGTGGAGGAGCAGCCCGGGGAACGGGCCGAGGAACCGGGGCTGCCGTGCATTGACCGCCACCGAGCCGGACTTACCGAGGGTGCCGGGTTCAAGGATAATCTGAGCCGGGAGACTTCGTGTCGTCATTATCCGGCCAGATTTCGGTCAAAGGGGGTTTTCGTTCCTTCTCTTCTATTTCTTATTTTCCCAGAATTTTACTTAGTGTATTTTTCCCTTTTCTTCTCTTTTTTGCTTGCTGCTAATCCTTTGTGCTGTGTGTTGTGATTTGCAGCTTAGAACGAGTAGAAACAGGCTGAAAACGTGGAAGAAAAGGGCAGCTGGAACCAGCCCGGGATAGAAAACGAGTAGACTCGGAGTTCTTGTAGACGAGCAGCACTCCAGCAGGCCTAAGAACGAGCGAAAGCGGTCAGACGACCAAAGAGACGAGCTTCCGCTGCGTACGAGTCTATCGGTGTGATCGAGACGGCCACATAACAGTGGTATCAGAGACTTCCCGCCACCGCAGGTAAGTCGAGCACCTACGTGTTAGGGCTCGCTCTGGTATTGGCTCTTACTCATCTATTTATCGCTTTCTTATTATTGTAGACCCTGGACGGGGATTGCGTCCAGGGAATAGGATTATTGTAGCCTCTGGACGGGGATTGCGTCCAGAGAATAGGATTGCGTGTTGGGAAACTAGCTGCTAGATCATTAGGTTAGATATGCATGCTATGTGTTAAATGTGCTTATCTTTGTTGATCTAATGTGGCTATTTTTCTGTGGTTCTAGCATTAAATTGTGTATTTTCTGCTGTGTTGCTACTTTCAGTGAAATTTGCTTTGTGTTAAATTTCTGTTATTTTTTGAGTCTTTGTGCCTCATTTGTTGCTGATCATTAAGCTGAAAATTGCTTGTTAAATTGCTGAAAATTAATTGGTGTTGAAAACTACGTGTTTATTGTGCTGAATATTAATTTGTGCTTATTTCTGTGCGATTTTAAGTGCTGAAAAATCTGATTTTAGGTTGAAAACTGAGTGTGTTAATTGCTGAATTTGTGCTGGTTTTTTCGGTGAAATCTGTTGTGTTTTTCTGTGAAAATGGCTTCGTTTCCAGCTTTTAATGTGGCCCCGTTTGACGGGAAATCTGATTTTTCAATCTGGCAACAAAAAATGAAAGGGATTTTAATTCAGCAGAGGGTGTTTAAAGCCGTTGAAGGCTCGTTTCCACCCGATGAACCTTCTGATAAAATTGCTGAAATGGATCAATTTGCTTATTCGTCAATTATTTTGAATTTGTCTGACTCTGTGCTTAGGAAAGTTGGTAAACTTGATTCTTCTAAAGACTTGTGGGAAAAATTAGAAGAATTATATACTGAAACTTCTTTGCCAAGTAAATTGTTCTTGCTTGAAAAATTTTTCCGATTTAAACTTGATCTTTCGAAAGATATTGATGAGAATCTTGATGTGTTTACTAAACTTGTTCAGGATATTAAATTGACCGGTGATAAGCATATTGATGATTATACTCCTATTGTGCTCTTAAATGCTATTCCTGATTCATACAGTGATGTCAAATCTGCTATTAAGTATGGTAGGGATAATGTGACTCACGACACTGTTGTGAATGGATTAAAAAGTAAAGAATTAGATTTAAAAGCTCATAAAGGGAGTAAAAATTCGGGTGAGGTTCATTTTGTTAGAGGTCGACAACAAAATAGATTTCAAAATCAAAAATCTTCTAATAATAATGGTAACCAACCTGAAAAGAAGAAAGGTAAAGGAAAAAGTCGTTCTAAATCCCGTCCGAAAAATCGTAAGTGTTACAATTGTGGTGACGTTGGGCATTATGCGAAAGAGTGCACTAAACCTAAAAAGAACCAAGCTAATGTGGCCTCGTGTAGTGATAAACTTGGTGATGTGTTTGTGGTGACTGAAATATGTGATATGCATGCTAATGTGAATTCTATGCATTCTTATCTTTGTGAAAATGAATGGCTTGTTGATTCCGGTTGCACTTTTCACATGTCTCCATTTAGAAATTTGTTTTCAAACTACAAAGAGGTTAAAAATGGCTCTGTTTCTATGACAAATGAGAAGCTTTGTGATGTTGCTGGTATTGGTGATGTGTGCCTTAAGTTTAATTCCGGTTATGTGTTTCGTTTGAAAAATGTTCGTCATGTTCCCGACTTGTGCCATAACCTGATTTCATGTGCTGCTCTTGAGGATGACGGGTTAGAGGGTAAATGGGGTAAAGGGGTTATGAAAATTCTGAAAGGTTCATTGGTTATTTTCAAAGCTGAAAAACGGAAAAACTTGTATGTTTGCACTACTACTTGTGAATCACTTGCTGAAATTTCTGTGAATGTTGTTCATGTTGACCAAACTGATCTTTGGCATAGACGTTTAGGTCATATGAGTAGTCGTGGTCTTGAAATTTTGCATAAAGCGGGCTGTTTTGGTAAAGATAAATTATCTTGTGTGCCGTTTTGTGATTCTTGTGTACTTGGCAAACAACAACGTGTTAAATTTCCTGTTTCACCTTCCCCTAAACCCTCTATGTGTTCGGATATTCTTGAATATTTGCATGCCGATGTTTGGGGTCCCGCTAGTGTTCCGACACATGGCGGGAGTAGGTATTTCTTATCTGTGATAGATAATTTTTCAAGAAAAGTCTTTGTGTTTCTTTTAAAAAATAAATCTGATGTTTTCGAAACGTTTAAGACTTGGAAAACCTTGATTGAAAACCAAACCGGTAAAAGGATTAAAATTCTTAGGACTGATAATGGGCTTGAATTTTGCAATAATTTGTTTGATGAATTATGTGCTCAATCTGGTATTCAAAGGCATAAAACCGTGCCTTACACCCCTCAACAAAACGGTGTTGCCGAGCGAATGAATAGAACTTTACTTGAAAGGGTGAGGTGTATGTTGTCTAGTTCGGGTCTTTCAAAAAAGTTTTGGGGTGAGGCTGTTTTAACTGCTACTTATTTGATAAATAGATCGCCTTCCGTGCCTTTGAATGGTAAATGTCCTGAGTTTATTTGGTCTGGTAAAGAAATTGATTTTTCAAACTTGCGTGTTTTTGGTTGTGCTGCATTTTGTCATACGAAACTTGATAAACTTGAACCTCGCTCAATAAAATGTGTTTTCTTAGGATATCCTGAAGGTGTTAAAGGTTATAGATTATGGCTTAGAAGTGTACCCGGCTTTAAGGTCGTAATAAGTCGTGATGTTGTGTTCAATGAATCTGAAATGCCATGTTTAATTGCTTCTTTGCCTGCTCCTTTACCTGATGAATCTGAAAATGCTCCAAATGCGGTGGAGCAATTGAGTGGTTTAAGTGAGTTCGATAATTTTGAAAATATGCATGCTGAAACTGAAACCGAACGTGCTGTGTTTGATAATCGACATGCTGAAATTGTTGAAAATGAACCTGTAAATGCTAAAACTGAAAATCAGCAATCTGAAAATTTCGAAAATGTCGATGTGCATGATGAATATGTGGAAAATGTGCCTCAAAATGATGTTGATTTGCATGATTATCAACTTGCTAGAGATATGACTAGAAGGGAGCGTAAGAAACCTTCTAAGTTTGATGATTTTCACATGACATCATATGCTTTTGGTGTTTTCGAATCTATTGATAATTGTGAGCTTAAGTGTTATGACGAAGCCTTAAAATCTGTGAATTCTTTGCAATGGATGAATGCTATGCGTGAAGAAATTAATTCGTTGCATGTGAATCATACTTGGTCACTTGTGCCTAAACCTGATAATTGTTCCTTAGTGGATTGCAAATGGTTGTATAAGGTTAAACAAGAAAATGATTCGGTTAGGTTTAAAGCTAGACTCGTAGAAAAAGGTTTCACTCAATGTGAGGGTATTGATTATACCGAAATATTTTCTCCTGTTGTTAAATTCACCACCGTGCGTATCATGCTTGCTTTAGTTGCTCATTTTGATTGGGAATTAAAGCAAATGGATGTTAAAACTGCTTTTTTGCATGGTGAGTTAGATGAGAAAATATATATGAAACAACCTGTCGGTTTTGTGGATGATAAGAAATCTGATTATGTGTGTTTGTTAAAGAAATCCTTGTATGGTTTGAAACAATCTCCTAGGCAATGGAACAAGAAATTTGATATGTTCATGCTTTCTTTAAAGCTTAAGAGAAGTTCTTATGACCATTGTTTGTACTTTAAAGAAAATTCTTCTGTTCCTGTTTTTCTGCTCATTTATGTGGATGATATGTTGCTGATCGGTCCTTGTATTAAGTCTATTGAGCATGTTCAAAAATGTCTAAGTGATAAATTTGATATGAAAAACCTTGGAGATTCTAAAAGGATTCTTGGAATGAACATTATTCGTGATAGGAAAAACTCTGTGATTTTTCTTAATCAAATTTCTTATGTGGAGAAGATTTTGAGTAAATTTTCTATGTCGTCCGCAAAATCCGTGAACGTTCCCCTTGCTGCCCACTTTGTGCTAAGTAAGGATCAGTCTCCTAAGACCGATTCTGAAATTGATTTGATGAAAAATGTGCCTTATTCAAATGCAATTGGTTCTGTGATGTATCTCATGGTTAGTACTAGGCCGGATATTGCATATGCTGTTAGTTGTTTGAGTAGGTACATGTCTAATCCGGGTATGCCTTATTGGGAAGCTCTTAAGTGGTTGTTACGTTACTTGAATGGTTCTATGCATGTCGGTCTGAAATTTTCTAAGTGTTCTGAAGGTGTTAAACTTGTTGGCTATGTTGATTCGAATTATGCTAATGATAGAGATAATAGGAAATCAACAACTTCATATGTGTTTACTTTGTGTGGCTCTTGTGTAAGTTGGAAATCACAACTACAACATATTGTTGTTTTGTCTACGACCGAATCTGAATATGTTGCTGTAACTGAGGCTTTGAAAGAAGCTGTTTGGTTGAAAGGCTTATTATGTGAAATCGGTTTGCTTGAAAAATATGTCGTTGTGTTTTCCGATAGCCAATCGGGGATTCAATTGTGTAAAAATCTCGTTTTTCATGATCACACTAAGCATATAGACGTTAGGTTCCATTTCATACGTGATATTGTGTCTAAAGGCTTAGTTAATCTTGAAAAAATTACATCCGAGTTTAACCCCGCTGATATGGGAACTAAGTGCTTACCTGTTGAAAAATTTAGATCGTGCATGAGAACTTTGAACTTCGATTCGTGTGATTGATGTGCTGTAATTTATGTGTGCTTGTAGGTAGTGTACTATGTGTTTGCTGCCTGTTTTGATACTTGTGCTAACTTGGTGAAAAGTGCAAGTGTCATTAGGCAATGATGAAAATCCTCCGGCCCCTCAAGGTGTCCGGTATTCGGTTGTGAGCCAATCGGTGGAGAAATGTTAGTATATTTGGCCCAAAACCAAAACCTTATCTCAGGCCCAAGGAAGTCTTGGCCCGGTTCCCGTCTGGGCTTGGCCCTTTTTACACACTCAAGTGGCAGGTTTAATGTGGACCCTTGGATTTAGGGATTAAATCCCATCCATCCATCCTACACCATAAATACCTCACCCTCTAACCCTAAATTGTAATACTCATCTCTCTTCACTCTCTACCCAGCTGCGCCCGTTTTCTCTCTCTCTCTCTACGACAGATTTGTTCTTTCTCTGTGAGTGAAAATCCCGATCGATCTCCCTCTCGTAATCTGTTCTTCGTGACCTTTTAGAGTGTGTGAGAGTTGAGTGCCGCCGTTGCGCCG
>CACSLK010027837.1:11148086-11161550 GCA_902706635.1 Striga hermonthica | reverse complement strand
TTTTTTTTTTTTTTTTTATGTTTTAATCACTTCATCTAATTATGTACATAAATTCATTATATATATTCTGACGTGAAATGTTTGTGATATTATAGAGACGTTCTTGACAGACTTTTTCGGTTACCGGTATTGGAATAACATTCCCTACATTGTGCACGACTACGTAGAGAGCTACTTTGATGTGTCTGATGATGGGAACTACGGATTTTGGGTAATTGCGAGCTATATTTTTTGTGATCAGGCGAAGTACCGGTTTGCAAGACAGATTATTGCAAATGAGATTGCGGGGAACATTCAGAGGTACGAGCCCGTCTAATTTGGTGGGATCGACATAGCACTCAATCGAATACGCCGAGACGGGGGCCCTTGTGGCCGGAATCACTGGATGGAAACTATATGCGACCTTTTTCCCGTTGCCACATTTTTTAATGCAATTGTCGTCATGTTAGGCATGGGTGAGCATGGTAACAATTCCAGCTTTTATAGTGCTACTATACTGCCGCTCGTGCACCATCGACGGCTACACGACCGGAACGCGAGATCGTCTTGTGTCATTTTGTTATTACCCACATTACATTCGTGTTAATTTGACTCTCGGCCATCCAATACCGTCTATATACCCTTATTGGACGGCACTTGGAGATGCGTCGGTTGTCGGTTGGGAGAATTAATACAACAATAGAATAGCTACGTCGATCATGATTCGTGATGGACCTAGGTTTTGATATTCTTATAATATTCGGTTGTGATTATACGTTAGTTTCAACTTACGTATGTCATTGACTTCGATTTTGAGTACGTATACGTGGATTGTGATGTATTTTTTTAATTATAATATAGTATATCATATCGGAAATATAAAAACATAATAATGAGTAACGACATATAAAAAACAAACAATTCAACCAAAAGTCGAGCGTACAGTAAATAAAAAAAAAAAACACAACATTATTTACATCAAACATCAACGCCGCGTCGCTCTCTCCCAATCCGCCTTAACTACGGACAGAGCGTCTGCGTACTCCTTCGTCAAATCAGGATTAACACGCTCGACGCGCGGCATGTACACAGAGTGGATGTCGTCGTAATGTTTGAGCCACTATCCACAAATCAAGGAGTTACAATAAATAAATATTATAATGAAAGCACACATTGAGAACAAAAATTAAGTAAACGACTTACATAAGAGGCATCGACGCGCGAAGGGACTGGGGGAGGCTCCGTCGGATCGGCACCCAACAGCTTCGGACGAGAAACCCGAGCGAACCACTCGGAGTACGCCGGCTCGACCTCCCCTTGTGTAACTATGGTGCGGGTGTAGGCAACCAGGTTGACGGCCGACAGCTGCGTGAACTCGTTCCAGGAATCCTCTGCAGCTTCTACAGAGTGCTCGACCTTGTAGTACCTAGACTCCCAAGCCCGTACTACAGTGGATGGCCGACGGATGCCGGGAGGGATACGCTGGACGTAGCCCAGCTGACGCAACAACCGCAGAGGATTGTAGGGCTCCAGGATGTCGCAGTACCTAATGCACCCGACATAGAGGGTCCTAGCCTCGATATCAGCGGGGTTGCGGCCGTACGACAACCAGTTCACCTGTTCAAAATTGCACAAAAACATTTATTACAACACTCATATTTATTAAAAAAATAATATTTAACAAAATGTAAATAACACTTACAACATTCACGTACCTGGTCCACCCTGAGCTGGTCAAGGGCGACACGGTAACCTTCAAGGCGCTCTACGGACCTCTGAGTCACCGGCGTGCTCCACGAGGTAGAACGTGCGACAACGCCATCTGCTGACCGAGTCTCTGAGTGGGGTCGAAAGGGCATGAAGTACTCGTAAATCCAAGACTGCAGGAGAGCCAAGCAGCCAGTCAGTCCCTTGGCGTCCCCCCTGCTGGCAATACCTAACTGTCTGTATAGGTATGCCAATGCAGCCGAGTCGCAGGAGAAAGTCCGAACTCGAGCCGTGTCGTCGCGCATCTCGTGCATGACTTTCGGACTAATTCTGTTACCACTCTTGTCTGTAAACAAGGTGGTACCCATCGCCCATCCATAGCCATGCGACTGCCTCCTGGTCAGCCGCCCGAGGTTCTATGAGCCCCCTGAATGCGCTCGAAACGGCGACAGTGGTCACCCCACCGTGATCCCAGTACTTTTCCGTCAGCTCTCTGGTCCACCCCCAGCATCTCCATGCAGTACGATGGAGTGTCCCAGTGTCCGGGTCCCCTGCCACTATATGTCCCTCACGAGAACCCCCAAAATGGTCCGGACGCCGTGCAACATTATACTCATTTCACCAAAAGACAGGTGAAACGAGTTAGTATCGGGCTGCCAGCGTTCTACGAATGCAGAAAGTAGTGGAGTGTCTAGGCGCGCATGCATAGAGTCCGCCAGATGTGGCAGCCCCAACTGATCTATCAAAGCACGTGGGTCGGGACCCATCTCGGTGAGCCACTCTTTCAAATTGGCGTGCGCTGCATGCCTGTTTTGGCATTTCAATAGGCCTCTAACACGCTGCTCTGGCACAGACAACATCATACGGGAGGCCACGTGCCCTAGAAAGCTAGGGATAACGCTCCCGTCACTGGGGTCACCGGGTACTGGGCTTTAACGATCCAAGAGTCATCACTCTTAGACCGTTTGCTACTTGAACTTGCATTTATAATACAACAAATAAGTATAGATATATACACGACATATTGTGACCGACTGTATCAATGATATGCTATTACTAAATAAAAGTATATGTAACTAACAGTAACAAAATTAAAGTACGTACAGTATTACCAGAGGAGGATCCAATGCCCGCAAAACAGCCTCCAGTCTGTCGTGGAGGAACAAGTCGTACATGGGGAGGAAGAAGTGACGTGGTCTGCTCATCTCCAGAGTCAGACTCCTCGTCCTCATCATCGTCTTGGTCATCGTCATAATCGTGAACCGAACTCTCGACGATCGACGTGTAAGAATAATCCGACGACCGGCGAATACGTGTCCTTGGCATACTGCCAGCCATCGATAAGCTGGGCTGTCCACCGCTCTACATCGGAGGCGCGAGAGGTCTCGTAACACCAGGCATGTATGGGAGGCGGGGCTGCTGACCACTCGGTACCGAAGGACCGAGAGGTCCCAATCTTCTAGTCGTCTCAGCCTGAGCTAGCTGAGCCCCACGGATCCTCGCCTGCCTCTCCTGACGAGCGTCGACATCTACAAACTGACTCTGCGTGTGTCGGGGTCCAGAACCCTGAAGCTGACGAAACTCCTCAAGTCGCTCAGATCTATCACTCTAAATCAACAAATCAACTAGTAATTAATAAACAAATATTTTTAACATTTATTTATTTTAATAATTATGATAACATAATTAACATTATCTTATAATTATTTATAAGATAATTATAGAACTCTTATGAATGAAATTATATTAATATATTCAATTAATTTTATTACGTATTTTTACTAATATATATACAACTTGTATTAATAATATTATACAATTTCTAATAATTACTATATTTATATATTAAATCAATTTTATTTATATATTTTAAACAATTTTTTTATTTTTCAAACATTTTATTATTTATTTATTTATAATATTATAATTTTTTTATAATTAAATTATTAACATTTAAAATTTAAACTTTTTAACATATAATTTTTAACATTTTTTTTATTTTTTAAATAAAATTAATTTTTAGCATTAAACAAATAAAAATATCGTACTTATTTATTTTATTTTATACAAACAAAATAATTTTTTGAATTTTTAACATTTCAAAATTTTAAATTTTTAATATTTACAATATTGTTATTTGTTTTATTATTTCTATTAATTTTTTAAACTTTTTAATATATAAAATTATTTTTTTTAAATTAAAAAAAAAAGGAAAAAGGGCAAGCCGATGACGGCCGAAAACGCGCGGTCGACCGTCCTTACAGGCGGTAGCACGGGCGAAACTGGCGGCCGCTTAAGGCGGGGCCGCCCGCAAGCTAGCCGGCCGCGCGTGGTCGGCCCCTTTTCCAGGCCGCCTTTGTCTTGGCCGGCCCCCGCTGAGCCGCACGGGCCGGCATCCTCGGCCATCTGTGCTACAGCCGGCCGCTATCCGCGGCCGGCCCGATCTTTCTCGGCCGGCAAGGGTGGCCGGCTGAGTAACAGGAAAAAAAATTTCAAACATTTTGTCTGATCGTAAAAAAAAAAAAATGTACCGATCACGCAGAATCCCTTGCCTCCGCGTTGTGGTGGTCTCGACATTTTTTTCGAAATTTTTTCGGACGTCGGAAATGGCCGAATCGAGAAACGGGGGTAAGAGAGAAAGAGAGAAGAAGAGAGAGAGTGTGGGTGGAGGGCAAATTCGACATTTCTGGGGCGGTAAATAGTAATATGATGGCGGTGTGTAGTAATCTCTTTTTTTTTTTTTTTAACTTAAAGGGCAAATTTGACTTTTCGGGGGGCGGTATTTAGTAATAGGGGGGCGGTATTTAGCAACTCCCATGTTATTTTGCCGCAGGCTCTAGAAAAAATTAAGTGATTGGGCAGAGTTTTCAATATTTATTTTCTCAAAATTATTTATTTATTCTATTTAGGCAGCAAAATTGGGGTTCATTGAAAGCTCAAAGTGAGTAATAACTTAGATGCATGCATCATTACAAAATGCATACATGGGCTACAATCTACTTATTAGCGAGGCCCATATAATAATTTGTGTATACCTTCGAACTTCAGCCAAATGATTGTTTATGGATTCAACTAGTTTATATTTGGTTTGTATTTTTAACTTTGGTTATTTTTTTTAAAAGGTGGTATGTTTAGTTGTTGGTGGATATATTAAAATAATATTTAAATAAAATAATTAAAGTTTTTGAGGTAAAAAGTAAGATAGAGAAGTTGAAGTGATGTTTAGCTAAAGTTATGTGAGTCGATGAATGCTGAATTAAAGTAAATGTGATGTGTAAGAATGATTGATTGATATTATTAATTATATTAATAATATTGAAGATAGAGTGATTGAGTTAAAGTTGAGTTAATATTGTTGGAAATTAAGGGCATGCTTATTTATAATTTTCTTTTTTTAGTTAATATTTTTAGTTAAGCATAATTAAATTTGAAAAAGTTTGTTGAGTAGTTTTGAATGAAAAATTTGAATTTGTATTAAAATAGTATCTAAAATAAAATAATTAAAGTTGATTTAATGTAAAACTATGAGAGAAGTGATTGAAAATTATGTATAGGTAAAACTAGGTGAGTTTATGAAAAGTTAATTAAAATTGATATAATGTTTAAGAATGATTGATCGATTTTTTTTAATTATATTAATAATATTGAGGATAGTGGAGTTAAGTTAAATTTGAGTTAATCTGAGTTGAGATTGAACTTTTTGGTTGGTATATCTATAAGCAAACACACCCAAGAGTTTTTTTTGCCTTAAGTTGTAATATTGAGAGTGAAATAGAAGTTCATAAATATATTGATATATAATTCATCATTTGATAAATAATTAATTGAATTAACATTTTAGAACTTGGTTAGGTGAGTCTTGTTGGCTAGGTGAGTCTTGGACCGTTTTTATTCGAACTTGGTTCGCGCATTTTTTTAGCTATAACATCCCTATCGTTTTGGAAAAAAAAAAGAATTAACATTTTAGAGAACAAATAATTTTAAAAAAGCTCAACAATTGTTTTTTTTTTCGATGATGTATATTATAACTCAAGGAAACAAAATACATCGGTGGCTAAATAGCCGAGGCGAACAATCCAAGGATAGAATATGATGAACAACAAACTCTGTGCCCTATTGAAAACAAACAAAAGGAATGATAATCTCACACTCACAATAACAAAAGTATTGAATCGATAGTTTGAATATCAAGCCCTGCTATAAAACTAAAGGCAACTCAAACAAAAAGTCCAATTGACCATGAAAACCAAGGGACCTAGTCAACTAACTCAAAACAACACAACAAAGAAATAATTGGTTTAGCCAAAAGGTTAGAGGGAAGGGAGAGTTTCTCTCACTAGAAGCAATCTTGTGTTCTAGGGCCTTTGAATCTTGATCTTTCACCTCTAGATTTTGTGTATTTCATCCGAATCCTACTACCATTATCGCCTATATATTCCGACTAAATCTATGTTAATATCGCCCAAGGCCGTGGAGGTTCTTCTTGCTCGTGCCTAGCTCCAAACCGCTGCGCTTGGAACCATTTCCTTTGGCGACCAAAAATGACAAAGAACAAGAAGAGGACCACATATCGACGTATCCTCCTCGACAACTCGGAAGACCTCGACGATTCGAACCCCGAGGGAGAGGAGGTCACGACACCACTTGCATCCAAAGCCACCGCCGGAAATTCTAAAGAAAAGGCCGAGATTGTCAGTGGGCCCGCCGCATCCAAAAGTAAGTTCACCAAAGAGAATAATGTTGTTGAGGATATAACCAATATGGGCTTTGATGTTGAGATGCTAGAGGGGATGGAGGACAACCAAAACCTTGCGACTAGTAAAGACAAAAATGACACCCATAAGGTGTTTGATGAAATGTCTCAAAATGAAAAGGCAAGGAGGACATGGGTAAGACTCACAAGGATGCCACTACTCAAAAGAGGCCCTTCTCGGCCCTCTTTGCCGACAACCGTAAGCCCTCCCTTGACCTCAAATTGGACTATGTCCCACCAAAGGAAGGAGGTGCTTTTCTTGAGGAGGATGTCATTTCGGAGCTCACCGAGACATAGGGTTTTTGTCTTGTTGGGTATTTCACCCAAAGACATCCGGGAAAAGAGGCTCTTCTAAAGCTTTGTAAGACTTGGAAGGTTGAGTTCAACATCGTCCCAAACATCAATGGATGGATCGTATTCAAATTCAAATCCGAGGAGGATAGAGCTAAGGTTCTCCAAGGGGGGCCATATACCATCTATGGGAGGGGGCTCATCCCAAGAACCTCCCAAATTGGTTCCAATTGTGAGAAGATGACATCAAAGTACTTCCCGCATGGATCAACCTCCCGTTTTTGCCCGGGGAATGTTGGAACGCAAAGACCATAGCAAAAATTGTTTCATGTGTCGGCAAGCCCATATCTACCGACAAACTAACAGCGACACGGGCTAGGAGGAACTACGCGAGGGTCTTGGTGGAGTTGGACCTTCTTATGGAGCGGACCCTTAGCATCCCAGTCACATCCAAAGAAGGCCTTCAAGCAGAAGGTAGAGTACGAATGTGTTCCACACTATTGCTCCTTTTGTAAGTACATTGACCATTCACTCTCCAATTGTTGGAAGCATGCGGCCAACTTAAAGGGTAAGAAAGCAACCGGGGAGTTGGAGAAGCATGGTAATGGAGACCCATTAGAGAAAAAAGCCGAAGACAACCACAATGATAATGCCCCCGAGAAGAAGAAGGCTAAAGCAACAAAAGATAGGGAGACCAATGAACATAAAACCCATGCGAGCAAACCAATAGAAGAGAGTTCTAAAGAGGGTAAAAAGGATGAAAATTCTTGCCCCGTGGAGACCGTTAGCTCTTCGACTACTGGATCCACCATGCCCGAGGAAGAAGACAAACCAGAGGAATCCATGGATGAGGAGGGGTTCAAAAGGGTAGAGAAGCATAACAAAATCCACACAAGAAGTAGCTCGGCAACCAACAATCCACAATTGGAGCATACTATGAAGGCCAAGGATAAGCCGAGCACAAAAAAGGACCCGGGGAAAAGTACACATCCGAAGAAAGGGGGCAACCCCTCCTCTTCCCAATGATCATCGCATTTTGAAATATTAGTGGCTTTAACGGGCCCCTAAAACAAGATGAGATTGCTAACCTCATCCAGAAGCATAATATAGACGTTATGGGTCTACGGAGACTAAAACGACAATAGGCGTCTCTCTCTCTTCGTGCATAAGAGGTTGTCGGGCTGGGAGTTTTATGAGAACTTTCATGTTGTTGATCGCGGACGTATTGCCATTCTTTGGAACCTCGCGAGAGTAGGCATTACGGTAGAGAGCACCTTACCCCAAGTCATCCTTACAAAAATTCATTGCAAGGTTAGTAACAATTCATTTCTTACTAGTTTTGTATATGTCTCCATTCGAGGGGTGACCGTAAACTATTATGGACTGATCTTAAAGTTTCACGTGGTGGTATGTTACCTTGGATAATTCTTGGAGACTTTCATGCTATTCTTAAACCGGAGGAAAGAGGTAATGGAAAACGAGTTAAGAACCGCGATACTATGGATTTTGTTGAATTATGTGACTCTCTTGGGCTATCAGATATCCCCTCTAACGGTTTCTTTCATACTTGGACTAATAGCCATGTTTGGTCCACACTTGATAGAGCCATGATGGACCCTCAATGGGTGAATGTCGACTACTTCTCTCACGCCACATTTTTTGCTCCGGGAATCTCCGATCACTCGCCTTGCTTAGTGAACATCTTCAAAGCCGGAGCCAATGGGGGCACCCCTTGGCGCTTCTTTAATATGTGGACATTGCAAGAGAATTTTTTGGCGTGTGTTACCGACACTTGGAGCCATGCCGGTAGGGGATCGAGGCAATTCTGCCTCACTACTAACCTCAAGAACCTCAAGTGCTCGCTCAAGGCCCTCAATGAGAAATCTTTCTCCCATATCTCCACTTGAGCCAATGAAGCTAAAGCCGCACTCAAGGAAGCTCAACAAATGTTACATTACCATCCGGGCGACCTCGACATCAAGTCTAAGTTGGACCCTCTTAGACTCCAAGCTCTCAACTTGGCCAAAGCGGAAAAGCTCTTCTTTCAACAAAAGGTCAAATGCAACTTTCAAATTAAAGGAGACAAATGCACAAAGTTCTATCATAGCTTGGTTAAGAAGAGAGCGAAAAGGAACTACATTGCATCTATCACGCGAGAGGATGGTACTCTAACCGAATCCATGGAGGACGTTACAAAATAATTCACTCGATATTACGAGGCTCTCTTGGGAACCGGGGTCGATACAGAGGATGTTGATCCGCAAATCCTAAGTTTGGGGCCGATCCTTAGCCCGAGCAATGTAGCACTCTAATTGCCCCGGTAACCGAAGAGGAGATCAAGTCCACCCTTAGAGGCATTGAGGGAGGTAAGTCCCCGGGCCCGGATAGTTACACTTCTACATTTTTCTTAAAGAGTTGGGAAGTTGTTGGCAAAGATGTTGTGGCGGCGATTTTAGAATTCTTTCGCTTCGGATCCATCCTAAAACAATGGAACCATACCGGCATCACACTAGTCCCGAAGTCCTCCCACTCATCCCGAGTAACAGACTTCCGGCCTATCGCGTGTTGCAATACCGTCTAAAAGATATGCTCCAAAATCCTTGCTCGAAGAATTAGCGAAGTTCTTGATACTATTGTTGATGAAGCTCAAGCCGCGTTTGTGAAAGGGAGGAATATGACGGACAATATCCACCTCATGCAACAATTACTCCGGCAATATTTGAGAAAAAGAGTATCCCCAAGATGCTTAATCAAGATCGACCTCCGCAAAGCATTCGACTCCGTCTCGTGGGCCTTTATGAGGCAAATGCTTGAGGGCTTAGGCTTCCCACAGGCTTTCTCCAAGTGGATCATAGAGTGCGTCACCACACCCACATACTCTTTATCCATCAACGGAAGCCTTACAGGCTATTTCAAAGGTGCTCGCGGACTAAGGCAAGGTGACCCGCTCTCTCATTTCATTTTCGTTCTTTGCATGGAATACCTCTCTAGACTCATCAAATGCAACAGGCCGGATGACCCAAAATTTAAATCCCATCCTATGTGTGAAAAGCTAAAAATATCCCACTTAGTCTTCGCCGATGACCTCATGCTCCTCTCTCAGGGGGACTCGGGGTCAATCCAAGTGCTCATGGATTGCTTAAGAGACTTTGGGGCGAAATCAGGGCTCAAAATGAATGTGCTTAAGTCCAATATCTACTTGGCCGGTGTTAAAGAGCAAGACCGGATGTCAATCCTTGATGACACTAATTTGAAGAGTGGGCCTATGCCATTCCGGTACCTTGGAGTTATCCTTACCGCGGATCGAATCACTGGGAGGATATTTGATGGAATGATTAATCAAATTGATAGCCAACTTAGTGGGTGGAGGAGCCATACCCTCTCTTATGCCGGTAGATTGGAATTAATTAGATCAGTCATTCAAGGCATTGCTTGCTTTTGGATGGGCATCTTCCACTTGCCGGGAATTGTTCGCACCAAAATCATCCAACTTTGTAGGAGGTACTTATAGGGTTCCAAAAAAGCCCCCGTTGCTTGGGATACTTTGTGTACGCCCCGATCGGAAGGAGGATTGGGGCTTCGGAACTTGGATGCTTGGAACCGAGCCCTCCTCATGAGGACTCTTTGGAATATTCAAGCCAAGAAGGACTCTCTATGGTACAAATGGATTCATAACATCTACTTAAAGGAGAAAACAATTTGGGATTGGCAAGTATCCAAGAATGACTCCCCTCTCTTTAAATCTCTCTTTGAAGTCTGACAAGGCTTGATAGAGAAAGCGGGTAGAGTTCGTGGTGCGGAAGGCCTTCTCCAAACTTGGAGCTCTCGTGATAAACAAGATGGTACTAGCAAGTGCTATGATTTCCTCCGTCCTAAAGGTACCGAGAAGCCATGGACCGGGGTTGTTTGGGGGAGTTGCAACACCCCCAAGCACTCCTTCATCTTATGGCTTGGAGTGATGAATAGACTCCAAACGAAAGATCGCCTTGAGTTCCTCAATGAAGACCCGACTTGCCCCCTTTGTGGAGTCGAAAATGAATCCTCGAAGCACATCTTCTTCGAATGCCCCTTTAGCTCGGAAATATGGAGTGAAATTCGAACTTGGGTGAGCCTCCGACATAGGCCAATCACACTCAAGGGCGCCCTTAAATGGACCAAAAAAGAAGAAAAAGGCACGTCTTGGAGAGCCAAATTAAAGAAAGTGGCGCTTGCGGCAACCGTGTACTTTATTTGGAATGCGACTCGTGATTAGAAAGGTAAAGACTCATATCTATCGATCTATATTTGCTATTTACCTAAGTGTTTTGACCGAATTCGAGGTGTCTCGGTAATTTTTGAGTTGCTTGTTGTGAAGTGTAGTTGCACTTGGACGATTTTGTTACGCGAGTGAGCAACCGGATTGTGGTTGTCCTCGTTATTTTTGTTCTTGCGAGTGAGGAGCCGACTTGTGGCTACCCCCTACGCTCTTGAAAGCCGCTTTGGTTGTATGACTTTACGTTTTGATCAATATAAATTTATTTAACGATAAAAACACAATAAAATAAATAAATAACAAAAGCAAAACAACCAAGCCAAACAAGAACAACCTAAAGTACAAAAACCAAGCAAACTAAAAAGGTTAAAACAGAAACACACTAAAACAAAAAATTAAATACAACTAAAAAATTCCGTCCAACATTGATAGCTTTACTCACTATTGAGACTTCAGTTCTCCAATAGTGGTGAAAAAGCCATTGATTTCTTGCATTCCAAGCCCACTAGAAAATATAAGAGGTGAGTTCCAGTCGAGCTTCTGAAGTTGCTGACATGTTTAGAGTACTAAGTTGAGTTCATGACCGCGCGTCGCGACGCGGCAAATTATAAATTTAAATTTTTTCTCAACTAACCTCTACTAACTAGTAGTAGCGGCGAGTACGGGTCGATCCCACGAGGAGTAGGAACTAAGTCGTGACAATTTTCGTATCAATTGTACTAAACTAAGAAAGCAAATAAAGATGGGGGGATTGATTTTATAAAAATAAAAATAAATAAATAAATAAAAAAATCAAATCAAATAACAGAAGTCCAGTTTTCGGTTCAGTTATCACCCAATCTAAATCTACTGTTAATCAATTTCGACGCTTTCTTTAAATTGCTAATGAATTACCGACCCTAGCTAACAACAAGCTCTGTTAACCGAATTTTCCCTTACAGAATATTTAATCGAAATAAGCTCTTCGATTAAACCTAACTAGCGGACAACCTAGAATAAGCTCTCTAGATTTAATGCACTAGAAGCATTAATTACTAGGAAAAAAGATCAGTCTAAGCAATGGACGCATAAGCTCGGACCATTTAACTTATGTTCACGCTACCCTAAGGATGCACGACCCCTAGTTTACTACTAACGAAACAAGACAATAACAATTACGGATTAAAGTCTTGTATCTAGCAGTTAAACTATGAAT
Organism: Striga hermonthica; assembly: GCA_902706635.1. Lineage (NCBI taxonomy): Eukaryota > Viridiplantae > Streptophyta > Magnoliopsida > Lamiales > Orobanchaceae > Striga > Striga hermonthica. The sequence goes on along the minus strand of CACSLK010027837.1, from coordinate 11,149,373 downwards.
ATTTAACGTAGTTGGCCAGACTAAATCAAACACCATAATTCATAAATATTAAACACAGATAACATGAATCAACTCATCAACAAAAATAAATACGGCGTCTAGATTAATCAACGATAAACAAAGATCCTTCAATTCATAGACAAATCGAAGTTAGGGTTCAAACATCCCCTAAAACTGGATAAAAATATTAACCTAACATACTAGTAAAAATAAATACTAAATAAAAGATAACTGAGAGAAGATAAAAATATTTCCCTCGTGTACGGATGCGGCTTCCCTCCGCGTGTGATATTTTCTTCTTCTGTGCGTTCTTCTTTCCTTCCCGCTGCTCGTGCGGCTCTGTTCTTTTCTTTTTCTGCTCCCCCTCGCGTCTGTCAGTCCCCCAGCAAATAAGTCCACAAAACAATGTCCCAGTCTCCCAAGAAATTTGAACTCTTCGATTAATCTCTTGCCAAAAAGAAATTCCCTCAGTTGTCTTTCCAAACAATTAATTACCCCCAACAAAAATCCTGGCTGCTTTTCTTTTTGTAAATGTCCTAAACTTGGGTTGAGATTTTGGGCCCAGAGTGGGTTAATAATCAACGTTGGGCCTGGACTTTTATTGAAATTCAAGCTGATATCGGCGGAGGCGATAATTGATCACGTGAACTTCCGTCTCATGCTTTGCGTCCATAAAATACTCTAATGAGCTGAAAATAAATACAAAAATGTCAATGTGTATGTATCCATCCAAATAATAAATAAGCCAAAAAAATATAAATGTGCGAATAAATTGTGTGTATAAAAATGCACTATTAAATATATAAAACGCGCACAATTTTCGACCTATCAGTCCACCAATCTTTGAATGTTCTTGCCTGAAGCTCCTTTCCATGCCAGCTAAGAGGGGAGAGCTTGCAAATCATTTTTTCCTCTTGGGCAGTGAAAGAAAAGGCATTCTTAAGTTTCAGTTTTCTTTTCCACAGGCCTTGCAAACTGAGTCAATGTCTAATCTTTTTTGCTGAAGTTGCAACTGACAGGTGTAGCAAAGTGCCGGCTCCAGGGGGAGGCACCTTAGGCCCATGCCTAGGGCCTCCCATTATTAAGAGCCTCAAATTTTTCTTTTTTTTAGGAGTTTTTTCAATCCAATACCTAAAAGATAGGTTAACTATCAAATAGGGGGTTAAATTTTTTTTTTCTCAATTTGCGATCTAAATCTTGTAAAACTATCAATATTAGTCTTAAAATTAATATAATATATAACACCGCTAATTTGAGGGGAAAAAAAAAAAACTAGATTCAGATTTA
>CACSLK010027837.1:11064675-11075542 GCA_902706635.1 Striga hermonthica | reverse complement strand
CCCAAATGGTTCTGTAAGAACACAGAGTTTTACATACTTATTTGCGTGATTTTGTCCAAGTGGAGGAAACATGAACCATTTATAATTTTGATTGATTTGAATTGTACATGTGGTCTTATTCCTTTTGCTCATTCAGTAGCTAATTCTGTTTGTTGCTCTAAGGATATCTGTCTACTTTTGGTGGAGTTAAAAGCGATTCACTCGGCATCACTTGTTGCTTTACCTGGAAAAAACTTACAATAGTGACATTATTTTGTAAAGTTGGCATGCGGTTTTTGCAGCTATGGAAACACCAACACATTATTCTTGAGTGAAATAGTTTTGATTCTCGTGTGGCTACTAATAAACTAGCACGAGCATTTCTTTCAAACTGGTCTGAGTGACCTTTTAAGAAGTCTTTGAAAAGCTTCTGCCTTAAGAAGAAGTTATTTTACTACAATGATTGAGAATCAGAATTTTGGGAGATTGTTTGGTGGAGAAGATGAAAAGTATTCTTTTTTCTTTTTGTGCTAAAAAACAAACGAGAAGAAAATTTGAAATCTAAATCATACCTATTCCTACTTCTCAGTTCTGATCAAATGATGCAAAGTCATGAAAAACACTAAAATATGATATCCTTTTATCCCTTTTGAAAATCGAATAATCATTCTTTTTTATCTGTGTGTGTTTGTGTGCTTGCAAACACTCTCGGTTTTCAAATAGTATCAACCTTTCCTTTTATCTATATGACTTCATGTTTGATTTTACCTTTGCAGACAAGTCAAGCTGAAGCAGCCTCTTTTAATCAGCAAAGGAAAATTGAAGTGCTCGAAGCTCAACTCGAATAAGCTGAAGATATAGTAAATGATCTCAGACACGAATTAGAAAAGGCTCCATCTGAACTGGAACAACTAAGACAAGACAATTTGCAGAATTCAAATCCACCGACCAATAATGGGATTTACTTACATGAATCTGGTAAAAACTTCCACCCAATCTCCCAGGAAAAAATATATGATGGAAAAATGATGAACCCGATCGAAAGAAATTTGTGTTCTTATATTAGGAATCGAGATTTACCTTCTGTAACCGTTAGACATATAGAACAAGGGTTGTACATAAGTGAATGTGCTCAAAGACCTCGTTTGTTTGAGAAGAATCTGCTAGATAAATTAATAGAGGCTAAGTGATAGACTGATAGAGTACAAGAATCAATAGAGGCACCTCATTTTTTCACTTTAGGCCTATGCAAATAATTTGTGATTTATCTATTACATGTTACATGTACTCTGTTGTGGTGAAGTTATGTTTTCCATTGCCATTTGTTGCAGATGACGGTGCGTGACGGTGCGTGATGCTTTAAATTCAGCACTTGACGAAGAAATGTCCACTAATCCCAAAGTTTTTCTAATGGGGGAAGAGGTACTATGGAAATATCAAAATTTTCTATTGATGGAATAAGGCTATCTCTTATGCATTTTGTTTCTGAATGGCGTGATATATGTTGACTTATTTAGTGCTCATATACAGGTCGGTGAGTATCTGGGTGCTTACAAGGTGAGTTTTAGTTCAACTGCAACCTCCATACTATAATGAAATATTTTATGGCAAACTAGAATTAATTTAAAATATTTTCATTAGATCTCCAAAGGGCTGCTGAACAAATATGGTCCTGAGAGGGTTAGCTGAGGTTGGCTTTGGTCTTTTACTTGTGATTTATTTCTGAGTTATGTGGTAAAACTTGGTGCTGAACCATTTATTTCTCCTCTAGGCTGGATTTGCTGGAATTGGAGTTGGTGCTGCTTATTATGGATTGAAACATGTGGTAGAGTTTATGACTTTTAACTTCTCCATGCAGGTTTGATTTCTTGCCCTCAACTTCAATGTTTGGCTTCTGGTTGGACCTTTAGACACATTTCCTTTTAATCGATGAATTCAATTTTCGAACCAATGGCGAGTCGAGCTATGAAGACAAGTTCGCCGGAGAACTTCAAGAAACAGATCGGCTTGGCGTCCTTCCATGGCGTTGGCTCTCAGTTTTTCATCAAGATCTACCTCATATTCTTGAGTTAATAACAAAGGGTTCTATTCCGGAGAAAGAATATGAGTTAATAACAAAGGGTTCTATTCCGGAGAAAATGATTTCTCGACGGTGATGGAAGTTGGATTCCAGTTCTTTTTTTGTTCCTTTTTCTTCATGGATTTTGAAAATTATTTGAGTATGATCTAAAGAAGTTACTCAAGGAGCATAAGAAGTGATTGTTTGGTATCGACCAATCATTGCAAGTGATGCCAAATTATCACTATATTTTAGACTAAATTTGAGTCGGCCATGTTTGTCTATAACTCTCTACAACAAGTGTTTTATCTCATTTATGTTTCGACTACAAACATAAATTAGTGTTTTTGATTGATCGTTGAAGTGGTGACAAATTTTCACTATATTTTTAGACTAAATTTGTGTCCGCCGTGCGTGCACGGCGTGAGACGATGAGCTGATAAATATATGTTATCCACATCAAATAATGGTGTCATGTTCGAAAACAAGTTTTTTCGGAGACGTTGCTTACATTTTTCATTCTTACCCCTATTTACCTTATTTTCTCGATTTTTTTAAATGTGTACAATTTTCCTTTAAAACACGATGGTGCGATAAATATATGTTATCTACATCAAATAATAGTGTCGTGTTTTGCTTCAAAACACGATGGGGCTATAAATATATGTCATCCACATCAAATAATGGTGTCGTGTTCGAAAGCAAGTCTCTCTGGAGACGTTGGTTACATTTTTCATTCTTGCCCCTATTTACCCTTATTTTTCTCGACTTTTTTAAACGTGTACGATTTTTGCTTCAAAACACGATGGGACAATAAATATATGTTATCCACATAAAATCATGGTGCCGTGTTCCAACACAAGTCTTTGCGAAGACGATGCTTACATTTTCGTTCTTGCCTGTATTTACACTTATTTCCCTCGACTTTTTTAAACGTGTACGATTTTGCTTCAAAACACGATGGGGCGATAAATATATGTTATCCACATCAAATAATGTGCCGTGTTCGAAAACAAGTCTTTCCGTAGACGTTGCTTACATTTTTTGTTCTTGCACCTATTTATCCTTATTTTCTTCGACCTTTTTAAACTGTACGCGGATTTAAACAACCACACAACTCATAAACCACTTGCGAAAGTCAAGAGAACAAAATCCTAAAACATTTCCATTAAATAAAAAATACATCTCAACAAATCCAACATACGCTATAATAAAAGCTGCAACAACTTAGGACAATTTTTTGTTGTTATTGGACAACTTGTACAAGCGAGGGCAATATATGTTTGACTGCTCATTTTGTTGATTCCAATTTAAACTGAGCAATAACATTATATTTTGTAAGATGGTGCCTCCACATTCTGGGTTTGATTTGGCAAAAATGATGTGCGATTGTTTAAAAGAATGGGGCATTGGCAAAAATATATTTTGTCTTACTTTGGATAATGCTACAACTAATGATGTTATGAATACTATCTTGACAGAAAATTATCCTTGCAAGACAGTCTTTTATTTTAGGGTAAATTTTTTTTATATAAGATGTTGCACTCACATGTTGAATCTTATTGTTAAATATGGTTTGAAAGTATGAATTGAGCTTTGAGAAAAATTAGAAATAGCATCTAGTAGGTGAAAGCATCAAAGAGTAGGAAAAAAACATTTCTTGAATGTGTTAGTCAAGTTGGTGGTATTGACACTAAAGTTTGCTTACGCTTAGATGTGTCCACTAGATGAAATTCTACTTATATCATGCTTGAAAGGACAATTAAATATAAACGTGATTTTAGTAGTCTTTAATTGATTGATAAAAACTACAAGTTTGCTCCTACAAATGAAGAGTGGACGAAAGGAGATAAAATGTGTGAGTTCTTGCACCCGCTTTATGTGATCACCAAATTGATTTCTGGGACATTTTATCCAACTTCAAACTAGTATTTGACGCAAGTATGGAAAATAGAGTGTCTTTCGAAAGCAAATGTGAAGACTGAATATGAGGAAATTAGAATAGCTTCTTTTGAAATAAAAGAAAATTTTGATAAATATTGGAGAGATTATAACACAGTGCTCTTTTTTGGTGCTGCACTTGATCTCAAGCAAAGTTAGGGATGGCAAAATATTGTTTCTCTCAACTCGATCGATATACTTGCGAAGAAAAAACTGATACTATCAAAAGCAACTTGCAAATACTTTTTGGTGTGTATGTAAAGTTGACGTCCTCAACCAAACCAAGTGGAAGAAGCTCCATAAGCTCTTCAAATGTTGTTGAAACAACAAGTGGGAAAGGAAATGAGCTTCTTGTTGATATCAACGTATATGATGTGAGTATTTTTATTTTCAAGTACTTTTTATTATTTTGATTATTCGTTTTGGTTTTGTAACATTGATTGTATTGTTACTAACTTATAAGCTTAAATCATTTTGTTTAGGTCATACAAGATTGGCAGAGCAAAATATCATATAGCCAAGCTGAAAAATCTGAATCGGATCAATATTTGGATGAGTCCCCACTTGAATTAAAATATCACCCATATTTGGATGTTCTGGAGTTTTGGAAAAGCAAGGTCGATCAATGGCCTGCACTAGCACATATGGCATGTCATATATTAAGTATTGTTATCACCACTGTGGCGTCTGAGTCTGCATTTAACATAAGAGTTCGTGTCTTCACTGAATATATGAGTCGTCTTCTTGGTAATCATGTGCAAGCTATACTTTGTACTCATAATTGGCTTTAGGATTTTGTTGATGGTAATGTTTATTAAATATTAATTTGCTATTGGACTCAAAACTTATATACATAATGTTCCAGTATTTTTTTTTCCTTTTTCTAATTTCAGGTGAAAATGAATGGGAGTTATAGGGTCTTAAATGGTGACATGTGTCCATTTTTGTGCTCTTTAAAAGTTGACACGTGTCCTTTTTTTACATTTTTGCCACTGCACATTGCATTGCACTTTGTATGGCTTTTGTTTTTTTATTTATTGAAACCGACTTTAAACATGTACTTTTTGTCAACTTTCACGGCATGTCAACACAACTCTTTTCTTACTTTTGTAGAATTCTCGCACGCACGCAATCAGACGGTCCAGATTTTCAGGACAAGCAACCTAAAACGGCGCCACGTCCAATCATTCTGTGCCTGAAAATAAGGGCAGGAAGACTGACTTTTCAAGGGCATGTGTGTAATTATATGGAACTGCTGAACCAAGTGAGAAAAAAACAGCTTCTATAACTATTTCTATTTGCATAAAGTGCAGTGGCAAATATGTAAAAAAGAGGCAAAAGCAGGACACGTGTCAAACTCTTAATAACATGAAATTGGACACGTGTCGGCCATTGAAGGTGTGTAACTCCTTGTGTCATCCGATTAAGATGATCTTTCCCCACAATTTATGTCTCATCTCTCTCGTATCAAAAGATATTTGTAAATAAATACTCCGTTATTGTTCTTGCTATTGGGCAGATTTTTTCGATATCCAATCATAATTTTTTAGAAATATACTTTTTTCCAATATCATACTTCGAAAAATACAGAAATATATCACAATTATTAAGCATCTAACCATAGATAATATATATGTATGTGCATTGAAACTTTCTCCATGCCATTGTTTTGATAATTTAAAATACTAGTATTCCATCAATCACAAGACCGACAACTTAATTATCTTTGTTTAAGGAGTTGCTTTGATCTTCTTGTTTTGATTTGGAAGTATGATTTGTTTGTTTGTTACATAGAAAAATTCGAATTTTTTATTCCAATTTTTGACCATTTCTTTCAAACACACACAATTTGTGAAACATTATAGGCTAACCAATACAAGATTAATTATTACTTAAATATTATTATGTAGAATTGGTATCTAAATAAGATATGTAATAATAGAAAATTAGCATGTTCAACCTAGTTATTCTTGTATTTTTCAATTACTTAATATAATCAATTTTTTTACATTATCATGGGTGTACGTGTAGCAATATTGTGATTATGGGTGTGTATATTTTGAATTTGTTAATTAATCTAACATTGATTGGCTTCAAAATAATTTTAGGCAGTTTGTGAGCTGCATTGTAATATGTTCATGATGGGGTTTTTTTTTTCCCATAAATTATTGTGTGAAAAAATATAATCGTTAAGCGTGTCGACCTATTATATTTGATTTGTTTTTGTGAATATCAAAAAGACGGTTTAAGAAGAATGAAGAAAACAAAACAAAATAAAAATCAAAGTCGAGGCATGTAATAATTACGTTCCCTTAAGACGAAATTGCCCCGTAAAATACCAACGGTTAACGGCAATCGCCTCCAAGATACAACGACTTTCGACTTGTATATAGGTACTTCAAATATACAAGCCTTCGGCAAACACTACTATTGTTTGGAACTCTCAAGACTCAATGAAAAATATCAAATAACACAATATGCTATATGATATTTGAAAAGTAATGCAAGAGCTCTCTAATTTTCAAAATATGAATAATTTTAATTATGTGGGTATTTATAGATGTAGAAAAACACCTCCAAAAGGTTTAAGTACTAAAAGATACCTTTTGAGACATACTCGAATGAGAATGGACACATCTAAAGGCTAAAAGACACCTTATAGTCACCGAGGTTTGTTTCTGCATAGTTGCATATGACATATCATCTTGTCGGCAATTCTACAAAAGAAAACAAGGAATATAACGCACTAGAATATGAATCGTGGAAATCAAGAGATTATCATGCAATATGTACAAAACCATATTTTTGAATCCCATATATATGTCAGACATATGGGGCAACAGATTATAAATTACAGATTACAGAGCCTAATATATATTCCTTTTTGAAACTAAATAGTGTTTGTTTAAGAAACCAAGAAAATAGTAATTACAGAGCCTAATATATATTCCTTTTTGAAACTAAATAGTGTTTGTTTAAGAAACCAAGAAAATAGTAATTTCAAGACAGTGACCATCCAGACTCCAGAGTATAGACACTATACTTTTAAGCCCATGTTTGTTTTCTAGTATTAGGTGGGATATCCCGCACAATTCAGGCTTAATCTTGTGTTTGTTTCGGTGGATTGAAGCCCGCGGGATTGGGTCGGTCCGGGATTAAAAAGTTTTTTATCCCAGGAAATCGGGATAATTCCGTTCTTTACATGGGACTAGTGTTGTGGTATCATCCCAAGATCAAAAGCATAATTTGAGAGAAAAATAAGTTTCTATTACCCACAAGAATAAAAACACAAGAGATTTACAAACTCTAAACAAAAAACTCTCAAACACTCCACAACTCTTTCTTGGTTGTGTTTCAACACTCTCAAGGTTGATTGATCACTCTCAAGGATGATTTGAAATGATGAAATGAACACCCTATTTATAGATACAAGCAACGCACTCCATTGTTGAAAAATTTGTGTGTGAAAGGAGAATGTTTGGTGTAGCACACCATTGATGACATGCATGGAACCTTCATTAGCTAGCCATTGTAATTTCTTCCTTTGTGTGCTGAAGGTAGTTGAGAGACTTTTACATTTTTGACTTGCATGGAACTTTCAATTCTCCTCTTTCCATGCAAGTTCTGAACAAGCATTCCTATTATGTCTCTGCTTAGTTTAAGCTTATCCAGTGTAACCACTTTTGTCAACATATCTGATGGATTCTCCTTCGTATTGATCTTCACTAGTTTCAACAGCTGTTGATCAATCTTCTCGCGTATCCAGTGATAGAGAACATAAATATGCTTTGTGCGGGCATGGTACATAGAGTTCTTGCTTAAGTCAATAGCACTTTGACTATCACAATATACCTTGTACTCTTTCTGCTTAATCCCGAGTTCTTGGAGATAGCGCTTTAGCCACAACATTTCTTTACCAGCTTCAGCGGCAGCAATATATTCAGCTTCTGTTGTGGATAAAGCAACACACTTCTGCAATCTTGATTGCCAAGAAATGGCTCCCCCTGCAAAAGTGTAGACATAGCCCGAAGTAGATTTTCGACAATCAATATCTCCGGCCATATCAGAATCAGTATATCCTTCCAAGATTGGATCAGCTCCCTCATAACAAAGACATAACTTAGAAGTACCCTTCAAGTATCTGAGAATCCATTTGACAGCCTCACAATGCTCCTTCCCGGGGTTAGAAAGAAAACGACTCACTACACCCACTGCATGAGCAATATCTGGCCTTGTACACACTATTGCATACATCAGACTTCCAACTGCTGAAGAGTATGGCACTGCAGACATCTCCCTCATCTCTTCTTTGGATGTTGGACATGATCTTTTGCTAAACTTGAAATGATTCGCAAGTGGAATACTCACTGATTTGGCATCACTCATATTGAATCTTTCAAGTACTCATTCAATGTACTTCTATTGAGATAGCCATAACTTGCCGTTCTCTCGGTCTCGAGTAATCTGCATCCCAAGAATCTGTTGAGCCTTTCCTAAATATTTCATATCAAAAGACTTGGAAAGTTCTTTCTTCAGCTGACGTATCTTCTCTGCATCATTCCCAACGATCAACATGTCGTCGACGTACAGTAGAAGCACTATGAAAGCCCCATTTGAGTATCTTTTGATGTAAATACACTCATCTGTAGTAGTCTTCTTGTAACCTTGACTCTTCATGCATGAGTCAAACTTCTTATTCCACTGCCTTGGTGCTTGCTTCAGGCCATACAAGCTTTTCGATAGCTTGCACACGAGGTTCTCACTTGAAACCTCAAAACCTTCTGGCTGCTGCATATAGATTTCTTCATTCAAATCCGTGAAGAAAAGCTGTCTTCACATCCATCTGTTCAAACTCCAAATTCATACTTGCTGCCAAGCCAAGTATGACTCGAATTGAGGTCATCTTGACAACTGGTGCAAAGATCTCGTCAAAATCAATCTCTTTCTTCTGCTGAAAGCCTTTGACAACTAATCGAGCTTTGTATTTCACCACTTGTCCATTTGCATCTTTCTTCAGCTTGAACACCCATTTGTTTTTCAAAGCCTTTTTCCCTTCTGGAAGTTTAACTATCTCATAAGTTTGATTTTTCTGCAGAGAATCTAACTCTTCCTGCATCGCAGCCATCCATTTTTCTTTATCCTTATGAGATATGGCTTCTTAAAAACTCTCTGGTTCTCCATCTTCTGTCAATAGAAGGTATTCAGATGATGAGTACCTTTTTGATAGTATATGACCCCGTTCAGATCTACGAGTTGGTAGAACCATCTGAGAAGAACTTCCAACATTGGTGTCTGGCAAAATGGGTTGTGGCTCCCCTTGCTCTGGCAAGATGGGTTGTTGCTCCCCTTGCTCTGCACTCTCCTCCGTCTCCTCGTCTTCTTCTGGTACATCATCTTCATTGTTTCTCCAGAACACTTCTGGTGCTTCATCTTAAACTTGAGCACCCACATTTGACTTCTGAGACATCTTGGGCTTTTAGATATTTCTATTGTCAAATTTTCTTGGAACACAACGTCCCTACTTCTGATCACCTTTTTCTCCTTTGGATCCCAAAATCTGTATCCAAACTCTTCATCTCCATAACCAATGAAAATGCATGGGATGGACCTCGCATCGAGCTTCTTCCTGAGCTCTTTGGATACATGTGCATATGCTACACAACCAAATACTCTGAGATGTGAGTATGTCGGATCCTTACCAGTCCATATTCTCTCTGGAACTTCAAAATTTAATGGAACTGAAGGTGATCGGTTGATTAGATAACATGCGGTCTTGACAGCTTCTCCCCAAAATGGTTTTGGTAATTTAGCCATGTTCATCATGCTTCGGACACGCTCCATGATAGTCCGATTCATTCTTTCAGCAACTCCGTTGTGCTGAGGGGTACGTGGTACTGACTTCTCATGTCGAATGCCATATGTCCTACAATATGCATCATACTCCTTGGAAGTATACCCACCTCCATTATCAGATCGGAGACATTTCAGTTTCTTTCCTGTTTCACGTTCCACCATGACGTGAAATTCCTTGAAGTACTCAAATACCTGGTCCTTCGTATTCAGGAATATACCCACACCTTTCGAGAAGCATTATCAATGAAAGTCAGAAAATATCTGCTTCCACCCAGTGATTCAACCTCCATGGGACCGCAAACATCAGAGTGTACCAAGCTTAACAACTCTGATCTCTTTGTTGAACTTGTATTGAATGAGACTCTATGCTGCTTGCCCAACAGGCAATGACTGCAAGAACCCATCGTCGCACTCTTATCAACCTTGATAAGATCCTTCTTCATCAGGGTAGTCAGCCCTTTCTCACTCATATGGCCGAGTCTCTGGTGCCATAGATCCTGGGAAACCTCCTCTGCAACATTGAGGCTTTCTGTACTGATCTTCAAATGTGTTTTGTACAGCGTCCCACAAACATGTCCTCGGGCAATTTTCAGAACACCCTTTGACAACTTCCATGTGCCTGCGCCGAAGTGATTTTCATATCCTTCTTTGTCAAGAGCCACCACTGACAAAAGATTCAGCCTAAGATCCGGCACATGTCTGACATCCTTCAACAAGATTGTACTCCCGGTTCCTGTCGTTGCCTGGATATCACAAATTCCGACAATTTCAGAGGAACTGGAATTTCCCATCTTCACCGATCCAAAGTCTCCAGCTTGGTATGTTGTGAAGCATTTTCTGTTGGGAGTAACGTGATAGGATGCTGCAGTATCTACCAACCATTCAATGTCTTCTCTTGAGACATTAAGACACGTCTCACCATGGTTAGAGCAATATGCTACATCACCTGAGACAGTGATAAGAGTTTCACCACTCTTTCCCTTGTTCTTCTGCTGAGAACTATTCTTCGACTGAGAATTGCTCTTGCCCTGCTCC
>CACSLK010027837.1:11027824-11040755 GCA_902706635.1 Striga hermonthica | reverse complement strand
TAATACTTTTTTGTTTTGCATTGGATAGATTTTGAGTTTTTTAGCTTGGGTTTGTCCATGTCATTATGGATTTAAGTCTATTTATTTGACATATATGCAAAAAGAGACCCAAAGCATTGTGCATGCTCTTAGTGAAATTATTTAGTTACCAAAAATTATTGATTTAAAGTATCAATGTGAATGGAATATCCGAACCAAAAAATATAGATTTTAAGTATAATTATTTTTTATCCGAATCAAATTACGAAGCATGTTTTATCGCCAAGAAGCGTGTGAGGCTGCCACTTAGACTCAACGCATTCGAGAATTATATATAGGGGTGATATAGGGATGATATGATGAACACAAACTGATATGTCCAACAATCGATGTGCCTAAAGTGATTACAAAGCCGTGCACAACGAATATGATATTAAAAAATTACAGAATCTTTAATATGTCACTAGTTTCAATGTGCATTTGCACATATGTAAATAAAATATAATAAGTTATTTGTATGTATATTATATTAATATTATAAGTTACACAATTAATAAAAAAAAATTAGATAATGATATTATAATTTAGACACTGTATTATAAGTTATTTATGCATATAATATTAAAACTATAAGTTAGATAAGGATATTATGTTCTAAAATTTTGATCACTAGTTAAAATAAACAGCACATAATTATTCGACTGCATATATATACGAATCACTATATTGATTGCATAAAATGTAATAAATAAAAAAAAAAATGTAATTTTGAAGGATCATGACCAATTAATTTATTAAATAATAGTAAGTTTACTATAAAAATTGCTTATGCAATTTGAAGGGATTTTACTATGAAATTAAAACAAATAATTTATTTAAAAGCAATCGTTTAATCATATTAAAAAATATTATTGATTTGAGAATAGTTAACTTGAACAAAACGTTTTAGAATATAATTTTCCAACTCACTACGAGACGCCTCATTACCAGCCTTCATCTACCAACTATCACCAAGAGGTTTTGACAAGCACCCGAGAGATACTTGCGAGCCTCCTATCGATCATAGATGAGTTTCATAATTGGAAGATCATCCCCATTCCATCTGATCTTCAAGCCAAACTCACGAAGTTCGACTCAACCATTATTGCTTTCCTCGACTTGGACACATCTTATATTCCGCTTGGTAGATATGAGTATCTAGCAGCAAAAGTTTGTCGAGAAAGCACACGGTTAGAGGGCGAATTTCAATATATGGTGGATAAGTTTGCTTCTTTCAATGAGATGGGCCTCACTCTCGTTTATGATGGAACACAATCTCTCGACGCGAGTGTAGATATCAATGATTTGTATGTTAGAAGAATCCCTTCTTATGACGATACGGGATTCCAATCCGTGTTAGATACGTCAACCCTACCTTTCGGTGATTGTGCGTTGAGTTCGATTTCTATTGATGAGAGCGAGTGTATGGACTCAAAGGCCGATACCGTGCATGGTATGGGGGATAATTCAGTTGAGGATACGCTTGTGCATAGTAGTGTTGAAAGAGCTCGGGATGATAATTGTGAGGAGGAGGTAGTTCATGGTGTCAAGGATGAGGTCGATGAGGATGCCGAGTCATTGTGTGAGGCCATTGACCCGAAGTGTGCATTGATGAATGACCCGACTCGTGATGTTGAGTACGAAGTGGTTCCCATGTCCTTTGGGTGGTCATTTCGTGATATCGAGGATGGTGAACATTTGGAGAAGTTTAGTGCATACATGCACATGCTTTCGACTCCCAAAATTATTGAGCACACATCTGAGATGGCATTGGTGATGACCGAAATGGATTCGACATGCTCCACAGACATGTTCATAATTCCGGAGGTCGAATATGGTGCCTTGGTACGTAAAGAAATATCTTTTGTCTTGATGGGTGTTGATATCCGTGCTCGGTTTCACAAGAATACGGCCAGGAGAGTCTACTTTGCTTGCCTCTATTCCTTGCTACCAACGGGACTACTGTTGGAGAATACGAAGGCATGGCATGATCGACACTTTTTCTTGGACCCCGGTTAATTTCGGTTCAGGTTTCGTCAAGCTAATGACGTTAAACAAGCGCTTCTTGGGAGGCAACCAAAGTGATTTATCGCTTTCTTAGATAATTTTCCTTACGCTTTTAGTTTTATCTTTTAATAATGGGAGTTTTGGAGTTCTGTGTTTTTCTGATTAGCAGGTATGAGTTCGTGAGGCAGAGCATAGGCGAGCAGCTTGCACATGGATGTTTATTCCCCTCGAAGCTTTCGGTTTGCACACCTTTTCTCTTTTTGTTTTTTGAGTTGTTTCCCCTTCTGCCTTTTCTTTTGAGTTTTTTGTCTTGCGTCAGCTTATGTGTTTTTTTGTCTTGAGTCAGTTCATGTGTTTTTTTTAGTATGGACTTTGGAAATTTCAAAATTAGTTAAGACTTGTTTGATGAATTCGATGAGTTGTGATGTTGGTCATATGCGGCATAGCGTGATGAAATGCTTGGTTGATTACTTTGATTGGCATTTATATATCTACCTAGTGAGGTTTGAGCCTTATTTGTTTTCTTGTGATACATTGGTTGTGCTCTTGTTCGATTAGAACTTGCCCTGAGTCTGCATTGAAATAAATTGATTAAAATTGTGAGCTGTGTATATGATTAAGGCGTTTATTGTATTATATCCTTTTCTTTCTCTAAAAATTATTCCCTAGTCTCCCCTTTTGAGCCTTATTTGATTTTTGTTGATAACCTCGTGATGATGACGTTGTTGGAGTTGCGGGTTAAGAATTGGAGGGGATGATTGTTGGAGTTGTTTGTTCTTTATCAAAAAAAAAAAGAAAAGAAAAAAGAAAAGTGCCAAATGGATTATAAAATGTCCAATAAAGGTTACACAAAAAAAAAGAAGAAAAAAAAGAAGAATAAGAAAAAAAAAATAAAAGAAACAAGATGGGTGAAACGTGTGGTTTTAGGTAAAGTGTGGGGGAGAATCCGGTTTGTTTGAGCAACCAGTTGAGTGTATGATTCTTGGGGTAAGGTGTTTGAGTTATGTAATGAATTCGAGCCACTTAGCCTATATTTATCCTACCTATCCAAAGAGCCTATGTTACAACCCGAAAAACCTTTTGATGCACTAGTTTCGATTTTGATTGGTTTAGAGTAGAAGTTAGACAATGGGCAAGCATATAATTGAACTTGTTATCGACCAATTTGAGTGCACCTATCTTTATTTGTATAAGAATTCGAGTGAGGCACACATATATATTCCCATACTTGAGAGAACGCCAAATCGGAGTATAGAGATCAAGCATGTAGTTGTGTAATGTTCGTATGTGCCATTTGAATGCTCGTTGTTGAAGTTGAACATTTTGAAGCTTATCTTGTTAATGACTGTTGTCCATGCTTGAGTTTTTAGTTTTGTGTCTTTTCTTTTCTTTTCTTTTCTTTTCTTTTCTTTTTGTTCGGGACGAACAAAGGTTTAAGTGTGGGGGAGTTGTTTGTCCCATTTTTGTTGCGTTTTTTGTGTTTATTTTATCTTTCTTTTCCCCCCCGTTTGAGGTCTTTTCTTTAGTTTCTAGTCTGTTTATTGGTTTATGATGTGTTTTCCTTCATGTTGAGTCATTAGGTGTTTTTTGTTTGTTTTTCCGGTTTTCTTTTGTGTTTTGTCGTTTTTGGTGCGTAGGTCGAAAGATTCGGGCGAATTTTCTCTTCAGGAAAAGTTGGTTTCGAGAGCATAACTGGATAGAGGGGTTCGTTAGCGACGCATAGAAAAAAACGGAACTCAATTCCGAGTTCGGACGAGCTCAAACGAGGAGAAAACGCAAAATGGCGCAGTGCAGCCCAGAATCTCGCGAGTCGCGAGCATAAAGTCGCGAGTCGCGAGATATAGTCGCGACTCGCGACTTTAACAGAGCCTCCAGCAGCCCAGCGATCCGTCCAACTCGCGACTCGCGAGTCAACTCGCGAGTCGCGACCCTGTCGACCCCTTTTTTATTTTTGCTCGTTTTTACTCGTTTTAGCTCCGTTTTTCGCACACTATATATCAAAACGAACCTCCAGACCTAAGGAACAATCCCCAATATCGTTCCTTTGATTTTTTCTCTCCAAAAAACTCAATTTTTTTAGGATAATTTTCTCCGCTTTTCTTTTTTATTTTCTCATGCTTGGATTGTTGGACACAAAGACATTTGGATTGAAATCTTTCAAGTCTTAATCCGATTGTAAGTTTTTCAATTCTATTTTATTATTGTTGATTGGTTTAATGTTCTTAATTCCAGTTAACATGAGATTGAATCTAAGCATGAGGTAATCCATTCACCTAGGGTTAGGGATTTTGATTCTTGTTTGAATTATGTGGAATGTGTTTTGTTCAATCTATGCGAGTTGTGTGAATTATAGGGTTAGTTGATTGATCACCATTCTAACCTAGTTAATCAACGTGTAGAACCGAGAGGGGATGCGTTGGTCAATTTAGGCTCGTATAGAGTAGACATGTTCGGAAACGTATTGTCTATGTGTTGCTTGTTTGAATGAGTTTATCGTTTATGTATGTGCTCTTGTTATGAAGAGTTATTGAGCATAGCCCTCTAGACGTGTAGGCTTGTTAAATCTCGTAACCGAACAAATAATCATTCAACATAGTTTGAAACTTGATGAGATTTTCCGACCCATAGAACTTCTTCTTTTTTCTCTAGAGATTTAATTGTTATTTCTTTAAACTGTTTTTCTAGTTCTAGCTTGTTTAGTCAATTCCCCAAATCAATCGTGATTTAAGACTTATTTTCTTTTTGTGTGTGATCAATACCAACGCTAAATTCCGAACAGTCTTCCTTGAGAGATCGACCCGGGGAACGAATCTTTTGATTCGGTACTCGGTAAAAATAAAAATAATTTGCTACAACACTTGCTGAGCATAACTGGCCGCTACCGTGCACGTTGGCGACGGTACTGGCACGTACAAGTACTACCGGGCGCTGCTGTGCGCCGTAGGTAGACGACTGGCACGCGCGTTGCGCGTGCTGGACTGACTGGGCGCTCAGGCGTGCTGTCGGGCATCGCCGAGGCTCGCTGGGCATCGCTGGCACGCTGCTGGGCGTGCGTGACTGCTGGCCAGTGTGCGCTGAACGCTGCTGGCGTGCGTACTGGCGTCGCAAGACACGCAGCTGGGCGTGTAATGCGCTGCGGTGTACGCGGCTGCTAGACGGACATCACTGTGCGTGTTGACGCGCACTGTGCACGTCTATACGCATTACTGAAGCTTGACTGCCGAGTACTGGGCATGCGTGCGGGTTACTGGGCGCGCGAACGCTGCCTGTGTACTCGCTGGACCTGCCGGGTGCGCCTATGCGCACGCTGCGTGCGGTAGGCATCTCGGTCGGCATTTCGCCGGCCGTCCGGCTACTTTCTCCGCCAACATTAACATGATTCCACATGTTTAAACATAACATGACTATACATACTGATTTTAACTCAAAATCCATGAATTTCACTAGATGGACTCGCATAGTGTCGAGGCGTGCGTACCATACGCCCGTGTTCGGCGTTAAGCCGATTCCTCGACTAAACATGAAATCCTCCGACCAACTTGACATATCAGACTATAAAATGATCTAACATGACCAACTCAAGATGAATTACACGGACAAACAAGATCATACTGAAAGATAACATGATAGGGCATAAGATAGCCCGTGGGCGTGCGCTAAGTGCGCTGCCGACTTCCTTAGGCCAAAACATGGACAAAACCACAACTTGTCTCGACCTATCTTTCTAAAATGAACTTATAAGAACATAACATGATCAAATAGACATGGATTGCACAGGAAATGTCGGGTAAAATTAAACATCACTCGGTCATGACCTAACACGGCCAAAACCGAACCCTTTATGACATATCCTTGCATTTCTTGACATGGACTTCATAAACTGAACTTAACATGATCTAATTTACATGAAAAGATGCTGTACATGAGGTTACCTTCTCAAGTGTTCGGTTAAAATCCCATGATTGGGCGTGATCTCCTCGGTTCGTATGTGCATATGCGTGCTTGCTTAATACATAAAATTAGGACTAATTTGGACTGATTATTTGCTGAGCTTTGTAGCTTAAATAATGAGCTACTAATCCACCCCAAGGTCTAATATATAAACACAGTAAAACTTGAAGGAATTGAAGGGAAACTCTCGGCCAAATGGAACGAAGCCACTTGCCGAGCATCTAAGGTGCAAGAGTGGCACTTGGGGTGCCTAGTCATCCTTCCGAAGGCTTAGTCATCTCCCAACTCACCTTAATTCACCATGTGTCCTTGCTTGGATGATGATGAACGTGAAGATTGGGAAAGTTTGAATTCTGGGCGATTAATTCGGCTAAATACGGCTTAGACGTGCTAAGGACGTGCTTGTGCGCACTAACGGCGTGCTTGTGCGCACTAACGGCCGTACTAAGTATACTCAATGTTAAGTTAAACATGATTATCCCTAAACATGATTAACCTTAAGCTAATTCTCATTAATGTTAATTAATCATCATTAACATTAAGCTAATCATAATTATCTTTAAGCTAATCATGATTAATTAGCTAAACATGGATTAAGTTAATTAAGCAAAGGTTGATGACGATTGCTTAAGCATAAGCTAATGATGGACGGTGTACCAAGTGTGAACGCGTTGCTGTATAGGAATGACGACGTTCATATATGGTAACCTTAACCGAACGTACTCATTTTCGGTTACAACTTGACTTTGGAACTTTTTCGATTATTATCTTGACTTAGACGATTAATCCGAACATTAATATTTCGAATAGTTCGTCAACTTGACTTATTAATTCCGAACTCATTAACTAATTAAATGAATCGGAATTAAATCAAAAAACTCATTCGGTTATTAACTCGAATAACACATCGACTAATAGTCGAACTTGGAATATAGCTGGCTGAATCACTTGAACTTGAACATGAACATGATTATTTATTAACAAAGGCTAGCTTATATTTAAAAGCTAGTATTTTCCTTTATTAATAAAACTCTGGGTGTTACAAATAACAAATGGTTTTATTAATTTTTTTTGTTAGTCATAGATGATAAAATTGAATTATGTAGGCATAGATGATAAAATTGAATTGTAACCGTTTTTAGTGGGAAAGCTATAGATGTTTTATTAACCTCCACTATAACTTTATGGAACCCTTTATTCAATGCAAGTTGTAGGCCATGAAAAATACTCCACAGTTCGGCCCCAATGATGTAGCAGTAGTCTATGTTCATACAAAAACCCGTAGTCCATCTACCCATCTCATATCGAATAAGCCTATTGACACTACTTAGCCCATAAAACTTGTCAAAAATGCCATTTGTGTTGAATTTGACCTACCCCAAATCCAGCGGGACCTAAGAAATAATCATTTAAACACGTTTATCCTAATAAAACCAACTTAAAAGAAAACGCATGAAATAAACAAAAGACGGGAATGAAAAACAGAACACGTCTTCTCCAAACAACTTGCACAACATGCTGCATGTAAGTATTTCAATTTTCAACAAATATCATTATCTGAACCCTATTATAAAAGATAATAGTATTAACATCAAAAGCGTACACATTCGAATTAATGTGTAGGGCGAGCAAAATCAATTTGAAACTGGAAAATAAATTGCAACTTGTAACTTGGTTCAGACTCGATTTTTCTAGTATGAAATTTTTCGATTCGATTTCACTTTTATTTTTCCTAAATTGCGGTGCAGTTGATCACTTATATTTTTAAAAAATTTGACTTTATTGCGGTCTATACTAACTAAAAATAACTTAGTATAAAGATGTATAAAAAATGAATATAAAAATCAGGTTTTTAGAAAGGGAAAGGGGTTCACATAATTGTCGAAAACACCTAGCTTGGCTAGAGTTCTGATTTATACTTAATTCTTCTAAATTCTGGCTAGAGCTCTGATTTAGTATAGAGTTTGGACTTAGCTCAACTTTCTAGAATTCTGACTAAGGTTCTCATTCTCATCGGAGGATAGATCATGCACTTGCAATAATGAAACTGGTTTAGGTGACTTACCTCGGAGTCGGCGCAACGTGAGTGTGGCGTGATCATGCTTTTCTAAAACTTTTTACGTATACTGAATCACTAACTGCTCTGATACCAAACTGTAACACCCCGCCTTCTATAACTAAACTTATAAAAATCATAGTTAAATTTTTGCTTCTTATTTTCGAACAACGCTAACTTTTATTTTCGAAAAAATACTATAAGTTATTTTCGATCACTCTATAAAATATAATAAAAAAAACTCACGAGCTTTTAATGAATAAAACTCTAAACTCTTTGAATGAATAATGGAATAGCTCGTTAACAACATGAACTCGTGAAACTAATATATATAAACTATATACATTATGCAGGTTCATCAGAAAACTGGAGTTTCAAAATTTACTCGATCTTCTTGTTCAACTTTGAAAAGTGAATCTCCATGCCTTGTAGATCATGATACTCTAGATTTAATCTCGCATCTCTCTCTTCAGTCTTGCAAACTTTCTTTCCTTGTTTCCGTGAGAACCTTCGGAAATATCTGCTTGTCGATTTCTTTCCTTTGCTTGATCGATTTTCTAGCTTTTTTCCTCATGATTTCAGTTCTCAAATCTCAACAAGAATATTTTCCTTTTATCATCTTTGTTCTTCCTTTTCCTACAAGTAAAAGAAGACAATTAAATAAATACTAGTATAACATATAGTAAGAGAATATCATAATAAAAAAAAAAATATATATAAAATCTCCTAATTAATCTAATATATTTTCTTTAGATAATTAAATTCAGTGATAAGCATGAAAACATAGAGGGCACAATTCCAAGAAAACCTAACAAAAAGGACAAATGGCCCCAAAAGAGTCGTAGAGAGACAGATTCAAATAATAAACATAAAAATTAAATGGTTGATCTTATCCATAAGTAAAACCCACAACACACAAGCACAACACTCCATTTTCGTCAAACGGGTCCCACATAAGAGAATCGCCTCTCGAATATTCAAATCCTCTCTCTCCCCCAAACAAAATTTTCTCTCTCTAAAAAAACAAAAAGCCAAACAAAAACTCTCAAAAGATTCGTCTGTACGCGACGGCCCGACCTCGGCATCCTCACGCACCCTTTCTTCTTCTTCTCTTTAATCCTTAAAAAAAAAAAATCCCATATAAAAAAATTGAATCTTTGTTCTGTTCTCTACACACAAATCTGTGTTTGCCATTACAAGATCCACTTTTTCCTTTGTCTAATTCTTGGAGAAGAAGGTGAAAACGGAAAGCCCAAGAAAAAGGGACTGATAAAGTAAGAATCTTTGTTGATGAAGATGGCAATTAGCCGCCATAGCCACAGCATTTTGCCAGAGAAAGTACAGAGGTGTCAAGATTATATGCAGGCTTTGGAGGAAGAACGTTGCAAGATTCAAGTTTTCAAACGCGAGCTCCCTCTTTGTCTCGAGCTTGTCACTCAAGGTATTTTCTCTTTAATACTTCAAATTCTCTTGTTTTTTTTGTTTCATTTATTCGTGCACAAGAATTGTAAAGATTGTGATCTTTTTGTTACAAGAATGTGTTATGTGTCGTGGAGGGGTTTTGCAGATTCTTGTGTTTTTAGCTTCTTTTTTTCTGTTTCCATTTTGGGTTTTTGAAATTTCACAAATCCCGACGAAATGGTTCCGTAACGGGACGACCGTAGAATCTCCCTATGTTTTTATTGTTTTGTATTTTTGGGCAGCGATTGAGTCATGCAAGCAGCAGTTATCAGGAACAACAACAACAACAGAGTGTAATCAGAATGGCCAATCAGAAAGCTCTGAGGAGACATCAAGTGATTTGCCTGCCTTTGAAGAGTTTATTCCCATCAAGAGAGCCTCATCTCTGTCTGAAGGTTGTGAGGAACAAGAAGCCAAGAAACAAAAGATCGATGCTGATAACGTTGTTTGTTGTGATTTAGATGGTAATAATGGTGGTGACAAGACTAATATCAAGAAATCTGACTGGCTTAGATCTGTTCAGCTCTGGAATCAAAACACAGATCTAACATCCAGTGAGGTGATTTTCAGTTTTGCTGTGTTTTTGGTAAAATTTTTCGACAAAATTCGATCTCTTCTTTATTATTATCTATGAATTCTCCTTTTGATTTTGACTTTTGTGATGATTTAGGATATACCCAGAAAAGTTGAGGTGAATAAAGGTGGTAGTAATGGTGCATTCCATCCATTCAAGAAAGATAAGGCAGCCACCACTTCACATAAGCTGCCGGAGAAAACTCCGGCGCCGCCGGCTTCCACCAGCTCGACGGTGGGGACTGGCGGCGGCTCGGGTGGCGGTGGTAATAACAATAAGAAGGAAGAGAAAGAAGGGAATTCTCGGAAGGCGAGGAGGTGCTGGTCGAATGAGTTGCACCAGAAGTTCTTGGAGGCCCTTAATCAGCTCGGTGGTTCACATCGTATGTATAGAATTAGACCTTTTTTTTTTAATTATCTAAGTGATGATAAACGCGTAAATTGTAATTATATTTTGTCATTTGATTGGCTTTAATGCAGTTGCTACACCAAAACAAATTAGGGAGTTGATGAAAGTTGATGGGCTAACAAATGATGAGGTCAAGAGCCATTTGCAGGTTTGTTGTGCTCATTCTTTTAACATTTTCCTTTTTGTTCTTTCATTTAACTTTATTTGACTTCTGAACATTGTTTAGTTTGATAAGAGTAAAGTTCAAATTTGGTACAATTTAATGGTTATAAGTCGGTACTTGAAGTAGGTTCAGTGGTAATAATGCATTTGATTAATGACTGATTGAGAATATAGCATCTAATGTATCATATAACCTTTGTCTAATGTTCCTGGTATCAAATTCTTCTGAAATTTTTGTGAGTGCAACTCTCGTCTCGGAGAAAAGAATACCTATTTCGTTATGCGATTAATGCTTGAGCAAGAAGATTGTACTAGCTTTAAACCTTCTACATTGTCCATTGCTGTCTAGATTACGGTTTTTCTTATGGTTCTTGCGAATATTTCAACAGAAATGATATATTTCCGGCTTTTAGTTAAGAAAAAGAAAGCTAAGTAGTGTGGTACAATTTCCAAATGTCATATTCTATTGTTGGTTTCTAAAATTCTGGGATCCTTTCTAGACTCTCGCAGAGAAAAATGGCTATTATTTCATACTTCCACAAAAAGTGGCTATATAATCTTGCAGTCTACAGACAGAACATTTTTGTTCGACTTTTTGTTTTTTCTTTTTTCCAACTTTTATACACTATCTGCAAATGCCATCGACTTTTGATTCGACTTTTTTTTATTCTCGTATGCAGAAATACCGTCTGCACACGAGAAGACCAAGCCCGTCCATGCAGAACACAGCCACCACCAATGCCTCCACTCAAGCACCGCAGTTCGTGGTGGTGACCGGAGGCCTATGGATGCCGCCGGAGTACACCACCGCCGCCATGGGCACGAAGGCGGCCGATGGTGCCGCCCCAAACAGAATTTACGCCCCTGTTGCTACTCTCCCCCCACCATTCCAAGAAAAATCATGCGCCGCTAATCAAAGACAACTCAGAATCACGTCAAATTCCGGTGACTTGGGTAGTCATAACGAACAAGATGGTGTTCGGTCAGAATCACCGACAGCATCCTCCTCCACCCATGCGAGAAGTACTTAACAGACACTTTTATTTTTATTTAATTTGATTTTTTTTTTTCTTATGTGAAAATTTGTAGAAATATTGTAGAGGAGATCAGACTTTTTTTGAGGGGGTTGTATTTGGTGATGTTGTGCATGTGGTTTTTGGATATTTTTTGTATAGCATGAATTTTTAATAGTTATTGTTGGAAGTATAAACTATAAACTCCTTACATGGAGTTTCCGAATTTGCTGGACGGGAGGTGTAAATGAGTTGAGCTCGATAAACGAACTTGAATTCGACTCATTTATCAATATTAACGAGCAAACCTCGAGTCTTAACAAGCTACATTCGAGTTATGCCGCAACATAAATTGCGTAAGAATTCCTACTTTCGAATTTCAATGACCCGAGCTGACGAACGAACTTATTTCGTCTAACATTTAACAACAAGTTTACAACATAGTAAACATTTCTATTGAATTTTGAAAATCTATTTGTATTGGGCCTATTCTTCAAAACTAATTTCAAGAACATATAAGGGTCCCCCACTTTAAGAATATCCTCATCGAATCAGAATCACATGCATCATTTAATTAGGTTTACTTAGTGTTTTAAATTTTAATTATTGTTTAATGTTGTTTAATTATTAGTTAGCAATGATTTGATTGGGCAAAGTATATTCTCTCGAGAATCTTGCCTTGTCTAATAAGTCTAAGATACCCTTCCCACTTAAATTATTATTTCGAAATTGTCCCCATGTAAATATTATTATTGCAATTGTCTTCATTTGTTTTGAGATTCTTTGAAAGGAAAACAAATTAGTCATTTGCAACTAAAATTAAGCTTGATGTCGTTTAAGCAAGGTTTCGGGTTCGAGTCTTTGTGAATGTAGAAAACTCTTGTTGGGAGACTCACCCAACATTACCAGATTTGCGACCCGGGTCAACCAACGAATTAGTCGGGACAATGCTCTGGATACCGTAGTTGGTTACCGGAAAAAAAAAAAGTAAAAAGTTATAATTAAATATCATAAATTCCAACCCAAGAATTGAACAATTACCTCATTAATTTAATCATGCTTTTAATTTAAATTGAAAATGGCCTTTGAGTGCAAGTTGAGACAAACGTCTCTTGATCTCATCTAAACAACATTATACCATGGTATTTCGTAAAAAAATATATATATGTATATATATAACTAGTACAATACCCGTGTATTACACGGGTGCTTGTTAAAAAATTATTCTTAAATTTTAAAATTAATGAGAAAATTATATTAAATTTAGTTTACTTTTTTACA
>CACSLK010027837.1:10840822-10865279 GCA_902706635.1 Striga hermonthica | reverse complement strand
GGTGAAAAAATGCACATTAAAAAAAAACAATATTAAATGCACAAATAAATTAATTATTTTGGTTTAGTTTTAATTTGATTCGAGACAAAATATTACAAATTGCACCATAATATTAGACTGCACAACAGCGACCGACACTATGCACAATATAATTATACAAATTGCACATAATGGCTCAAAGATTGCACCACATCAATGAAACTAAATTTTTATGTTCGTATTTTTATATTTTAGTTAAATTATATATTTTTGTTTTTAAAAAATCGGTTATTTATGGAAATAAAAGTAAAAAAAACTATAAAAAACTATCGCTTTTTCAAAATGATACTCTTTTTTTCGCTCAGTTCATTGCTTCTGTTTGGGTGAATTCATAATATCGTTTTCGATAGTTCGTAGATTATTTTTTTTTTCACCTAAAAAATAATATAAGTATATTAAACAAAATTATTGATATTCTACATATACGATCAATATAAATAAATATTTATACAACCTCATCTTTAAATAATATATATAGTATTCAAACCAGGTCAAATCGAGGTGGCTCGACTGTTTTGAAGTCAAGGTTTTGACTGTTCCGAAGTCACTCGGTCCGAAGCACCTGCCTAAACCACTCCCAGCTCCGAGTCGACTGGATCCCAGGTCGACCCGTCGGGCCGTTTTGTTTGTTGTATTTTTGTTCTTATTTTTATGTGATTTTTGGTGGTGAGTCGAGTCGTTTTTGGCTCTTATTTGTGTCATGCCAGTCCAGTTCGCTTATTTTTATCATTTCTTATATATGTTTATTGTCGTTTTTTATTTTCGTTGTCTTTCTTTGCTTTTTCTGGTGTTTTATAGGCTTAATGGATGAAGATCGGTTGGGAGCATCGTCATCATCGAGTGGCATTTTCAGCACTAGTCCGTTCACGACCCTGACGCTAACTAACAAACATGCGAAAGGCTCCAAGAAACACGAAGATTCGCCACCCAGTAAATGATTCGCAATCCGCGAGTGCGCTGTGAAGGCCCTAATCCACGACCCCAGTGCGTTTTCGCGACGTTGCGCGTGCCAGTGCCAACGCCTAGGCCATTTCCGCAACCCCAATGCCGTTTCATGACGTTGCGAGTGCCTATGCCCATGCCAAGTCCACAATTTGTGGCCCGAACTTCATTTCGCAATGTTGTGCGTTCAGTTTATTAAATGTGTATTTTTCTAGTGTGTGTGTTTTGAGAACATTATAAATACATTTCGTCCCTTATATTGGGAGCACCTAGCCTCACTATTTCATTTTTCCTCTTTTGGATCTTATGTTATGTTTAGTTTTCTCTCTAGTTGTGCTTATGGAGGCTTAAACTCATATTTTACGGTCAATTTTCGGCGACTCGTTTGTTATGCAAGTTTCGATTTTTCTTCGTCGTTTTCACTCAAGCACGCTTTAGGGACGTACGTAGTTAGTCTTAAGGCTTACTATCTCGATCTTTTCACCAATTTGCTATCTCGATAATAGAACTAACCTAAGGTTTGCTCGATTTATGGTGTATTTTGCTCGTTTTAGTTTATTTTTGCTTTCTTATCTTTTGTGAGCTTGTCTATTGTGGTTGGGGTTAGTTGAAGTTCAAATTTATACAAAAAAAAATCGTAACTTTGGTATTGAGCTCGGTAATTTCGTAGTAGAATTTCTGGTTAGATGGGTTCGTTTCTCTTGCTTTCGTTCTTTTTTTTTTGGCTTTATTTTGAGTACTCCGGTTTAGTAAACTAGGTTTCTAATTATAATTGCTTGCTTAGTCGATCATTTGTTTATTTCTCTTAGTTAATTTAGCTTATAATCCATCTCCAACCATTGAATATAATGGTTAGGAATTATTTTATCTTTTTGTGTTTTGGGTAATTGAATAGAAAACAAAGCTACGAATAGCCTTCCTGTATTTTAGTGTAAAGAACACGTCTTTGAACATAACATGACACCAAATTCTCTAAAGACCCAACATGTTATATGCTAACCCATACCCTTTTCTAAAGTTGTAACACGACTAGGGTCGAAAAGGTCGACGGACACATCGACTTGGTTACAACTTTGCCAAGACCCACACTCAACCCAACCGAGCCCAATTAAGGCATTCACAATTTTTTGGGTTCATAAAAAAAAAAATTTATATGCCACATAAAAAATACACCCAACCTAAAAAAAAATATTATCCACTGCATGTGCAATTGAACCAGATCTCGTTGATGTGACAGCAAGAAACTCGATCTACTCTTAAGTCTGTTTTAGACTTAAGTAGAGATCTGATCTATTTGCATTGGAGTGAATTGTGTTACTTTCACTTAATTCTGTCTATGCTATCCAAAATTAGACCCAAACATTGTAAATGCTTAAATGAAATAAGATTTGGTCCCCGCTAATGTCGCATTTGATAGGATAGTGTGACCAATCCTATTAAAGTCGTGCAGTGGAAAACGCACTTCTAACACTTACGAGTCCGTAAGCGTGTAAAAGTGGGCAACCCACAAAAGCATAATATGAATAAATGGGTCGTGTAAAAGTGGGCAACCCACTAATGTCTAACCACATATAGTGTTATGGTCCACTTGGCTTCGACTCGCTAAGTAAGCTTAACGCTAGCTAGTAAGAAACCCTATTCTTGTACAAATTAATGTTGTTATTCGACTTTTT
The DNA here is from genome assembly GCA_902706635.1 of Striga hermonthica. Classification (NCBI taxonomy): domain Eukaryota; kingdom Viridiplantae; phylum Streptophyta; class Magnoliopsida; order Lamiales; family Orobanchaceae; genus Striga; species Striga hermonthica. The sequence goes on along the minus strand of CACSLK010027837.1, from coordinate 10,862,625 downwards.
AATTAACTGTACAATCTATACTTAGGGATGACAATAGGCTACGTCGGGCAGAATATTCGAAGATGCGAACATGGCCCACAAACATGGTGTGCCGCTCCTACCTGACTTGTGACCGCAGTGGGTCCACTAGAGTGGACCCCGTGAGATAGCGTGTCTCAGACCGAGCTGCCCCGTCTCGCTCTTTAATTTTTTTTTTTTTTAGATTCACTAAATAGATGATAATTTATATATAATATTACAGCTATATTATTAAAATTTAATATGTATTAAAAAACACAATTTATATATAAGATTTTAATATGTTGGTAGTTATTATAAATATTTGAATGAATAAATGGTAAATTTTGTGGAAAAAAAAGTGCTAATAATTGGTTTTTAATTTGAAAATGCAAGTGGAATAGACTGTACTAAAATCAGTCTAGGCGGTACCTCGGCGCCACGACGTTTGCCTAGACGATCATTCTAGCCAGTCCAACGGTTGTGAAGCTAATCGCATCTAGGCGGTCTTGGCGGCGTTTAAGCGTATATATATTGTCAAAATTTTTAATTTCATTTTTTAAAAATTAAAAATATTTCTAAATTTTACACATAAATTTTATACTAATTCTATAATAAAAATATTAATAATTATTCCACAATTAATAAAATAATTATGATTGTATTAGATTTTGCATAATCTTTGTATTTGACCATAGTAATTAATATATTTTATATAATATATCTTATAAATGACGCATGATGACAAATATAAAATAAACTTATTAATATTTTCTCGATCCTGCCTAGGCATCATCTAGTCCCTGCGTAGGTGCCCTAAGCACTAGGCTATAGTACAGTGCCTAGCAACTTTTAAGGGACACTTCTTTAAAAATCCCTAATCCTTTTTCAAACTTCCATGTCAGTCCCTAGACATTATTTCTTTCAACTACACTCCCTACCCCTCTATTCAACTTCCATTTAAATCCCTCTTATTAAAATAACTCAAAAAGAAATTCTAGTGTGACATCATCCCACTACCATACCTATTTACATATTATTTATTTATTTTTCTTTTACCTAACCTTACATAAATAATAATATTTTATTTTTAGCTTCTTCCCCAACAAATCACCATCTCTATCTTTTTCTTATGTAGCTTCATCTGTCGGCCACGTTTTTTTTTTTTTTTTTTTGCAGCTTCATCTTGCCGGCGACATCAAATCCGGCGAGAAGAACTCCAGCGACAACAAATCCGGCGAATTAAGTGATCCCGACGTCAAATTTCACTGGCCGAAAATTCATATTTTTCCGGCAACATTGAACTTTTTTTCCGGCGAAAACGTGAAGTAGTAAGTAATCTATGTATTATATGAGGACTTTGGAGTCCAACAATCATCTTTAGTTCATATATTTTTGGTTTAATTTGTTAATGATTCAATTTCGAATATCTGTTTATATTTACCCTAAAACAAATAAAGTGATCATAATCTCTTTTTTGTTGTTCATGTATACCAAATTTATGCTATTGTTAAGTTATGTTAAGTGATATTCATCATAAAACAAAAAAAAAATAAGATGATAATAATCATAGTACCACTATTCATGATTTTTGTACCTCTGTTTGTATCTAGTACCACGTTGCTCACTGTTTGGTACCATATGTGCTGGAAAATGTGAAGTTGTTTTGTTTTATCCAATTATTGTTAGATACATGGAAGGGGAACAAAGTGATATATTAGGGAGTTGTACCTACAAAAATGAATTGTATGCGTTCTTTATGCATCTTGGATTAACGTTTGACGAAGTGTACACTCTCATTGCTAAGAGGCGGCCGATTGTTAATTTGAAAACCGTCATGTTAAACTAAATTGCGCCAAAGAAAAAAAAAGAGTTAGTTTGTCCGATGATGAGGATGTGAAAACATGATTCAGTTACATGTTTGCTGGAAAGTAAATATTGTAGAGATACTTGTCATTGAAAGAAATAAAAGCCCGACCATTAGAAGAAATGAAAGACCGGGTGATGGAGTTCAATCCATCCCGATGAGCATGAGCGGGTAATGTTGCTTTCATAATATTAATGAACTTATTATTGTTATATGGTGTTTTTATCATATCCTAGTTCATTAAGTTTTTAACTAGTTCCATTATTTATAAATCTTTGTATTATTTTATCATGAACGCAGGGAAATCGTACCGTATGTTGATTTCTCGGAAGGATAATCGGAGTTGTTAGTGCAAGATAAATCGATCGATTCATGCAGATTTTGCATCAAAGGAGAGGTGCAGATATTCAGTGGCGGCGCCGATGAATTTCGAAAGCGTGTTAATTCAATTACTACATACTTTCGTTGAGTGTAGTGCCACGATTTTATTCATCTATGAGATTGCTCGACTTAAGTTTCAAAACTTAGCAAGTAAATTATTCTAAGTTTCAAGAATTCAATCCAAGTACTTAAATTTAATATTTTAAGCACCAAATTAAATTGGTGAAATTTCAAACACAAAAGGTTAATTCAAAAACTAATCCGAAGTCTAAGTTTTTAATTAAATTGGTAAATATGCAAATTAATATAATTTATTAAGTCAAGAATTACAATATAATTTTTATAAGTCAGGGATGTTAAGTAGAACTTTATAAATCTCGAGCCAAATGCATAACAATTAATATGCGAATTAACGTGATTGTCTATCGGCAGGATGGTAGAGAAGACGGTCTTGAGGGTCTGGACCCGGGTTTGAGTCCCCCCACTCATTCCACCATTTTTTTTTCACTCATACTAAAATTTAATTAGTACTGTTTTATCCAACATAGTGCCACATCTTTTTTTTTTTTGCACTCGTACTAAAATTTAATTAGTACCTGTTTTATCCAACATAGTACTGCATCTTGTTCTACGTGGTACATGTTTTTAAACGATTAGTACCTATTTTTAATTACTATAAGTGCAAAAAAAATTGTGGAAGGATCGTGCAGAGAGGGACTCACCCGAGTTTGGGCGAGTCCACACTCTCAAGGCCACCTCCTATACCATCCTACCGCTAGGCGATCATATTTATTTATGCTTAAATTTAATTCTTATACCTTTAGCTCGAAATTTATAAAGTCCTACTTATTCACCTTGGCTTATAAAAATTAAATTGTATTTATTGACTTAAAAAATTATATTAATTGACATATTTATCAATTTAATTAAAAACTTAGACTTAAAATTAATTTTAGAATTAACATTTTGTACTTAGAATTTCACCAATTTAACTTGGTGCTTAAAATATTAAATTTAAGTACTTAGATTGAATTCTTGAGACTTAGAATAATTTACTTTCTATTTCTTGGGACTAAAGTCGAACAATCTCATAGATGAATAAAATCGTGGCGCTACATAATCCATTTAGTTGAGTCAACGAAAGTAGGTACTAATTGAATTAAAACCAGTACTACAAAGAAACAAATGTGGTACTATTATAGGTAAAGCTGGTACTATTTTAGGTACTACAAAGAAGCAAACTGGTGCTATCATAGGTAAAAATCGGTGTTTTTATGTGTTCATTACAAGTGGTACTAAATACCTAATATCAGGTTCTACAACAATATAAAATTGGTACCATCTTACTCTATGTTTGGTACTAATTTTAGTAAATGTTGACCAAAATTAAAATAATTTTTTTTCGTTCACAAAAGTAGGTACTAATCGACAAAAAAGAGGTACCGCGTTGAAGAAGATGCGGTACTATTTTGGCTTAAACAGGTACTATTTTAAAAATCGTGATTTCTATCCTTCATGTCTACCATGACACGTGGCTCGTTCATGCGTGATTTGGATAAAAAAAGTAGAAGTTAAAATATATAGGTAGAATTTGGAGTAGTCATGTATTATGATTCTATTAGATGAAGTGTGTCATTCAATAAAATGAAGTGTATTAGTAGTGTTTTTCTCATTAGTGTGTCGAGTTCATGACCATTTTACGATTAAACTTAATTAATAACATTTTAAATCTCATATAAACTAATGTGAGAGTCATAATGGGTCATATAAACATCATTTGAGACCAAAATTCAGTGTTTTTTTTATGTTCGTCGGAGTTGGTACTAAAGACCCGATATCTGGTACTAAAACACCAAAAGCTGGTTATATCTAACTCTAGGGCGGGTACAAATTTTTGCAAATGTTGACCAAAAATTGAAGTAATCCATTTTTGTTGACCAAAAATAGGTACTAACTGATTAAAAATAGGTACTACGCAGAAGATGAAGCAGTACTATTTCTGTCAAAACTTGTACCGTTCTAGTAATCATGATTTCTTTAATCTTCTATGTCTACCATGCCACGTGGATCGTTCACACCTGATTTGGTTGAGAAAACAGTGGAAGTGCAAACATATAGGTAAAATTTGAAGTAGTCATGTATGAGGATTCTATAAGATGAAATGTGTCATTCAATGAAATGAAGTGTATTAGTAGTGTTTCTCATTAGTGTGTCGAGTTCATGACTTTTTTACGATTAAACTCAATTTAAAACATTTTAAATCTCATACAAACTAATGTGAGAGTGATTATTGGTCATATAAACATCATTTGAGACTGAAATTCAGTGTTTTTTATGTTCGTCGGAGTTGGTTCTAAAGACCCGATATCTAGTACTAAAACACCGAAAGCTGGTACTGTCTTACTTTAGGTTTGGTACCATTAATTGCAAATATTTACCACAATTGAATAATCCATTTTCATTGACCAAAAGTTGGTACTAATTGATCAAAAACAGGTACCGCGTAGAAGAATATGTGGTACTGTATTGGCTAAAGCAGGTACTATTTTAAGAATTATGATTTCTCTAATCCTTCATGTCTACCATGACACGTGGATCGCTCACACGTTATTTGGATAAAAAATAGTGGAAATTAAAACATATAGGTAGAATTTGGAGTAGTCATGTATGATGATTCTATAAGATGAAGTGTGTAATTCAATGAAATGAAGTGTATTAGTAGTGCTTTCTCATTAGTGCGTCGAGTTCATAACCAATTTGCGAATAAAATCAATAAAAAAATATTTTAAATCACATATAAACTAATGTGAGAGTGATTATAGGTCTTATAAACATCGTTCGAAAACAAAATTCGGTGCTTTTATATGTTCATTACAAGTGGTACTAATGACCCAATGTCAGGTACCACAACAATATAATGCTGGTACTACCTTACTCTATGTCTGATTCTACTTTTTGTAAATGTTGACCAAAATTGAAACAATCAATTTTCGTTAACAAAAGTAGGTACTAATCGATAAAAAAAAGGTACCACGTAGAAGAAGATGTGGTACTATTTTGGCTAAAACATGTACTATTTTAAGAATCATGATTCTCTGATCCTTCACGTCTAGCATGACAAGTGGATCGTTCACGCGTGATTTGGATGAAAAATAATGAAAGTTAAAACATATATGTAGAATTTGGAGTAGTCATGTATGATGAATCTATTGAGATGAAGTGTCTCATTCAACGAAATGAAGTGTATTTGCAGTATTTTCTAATTATTGTGTCGAGTTCATGATCAAGTTGCATTAAACTCAATTAAAAATATTTTAAATCCCATATAAACTAATATGAGAGTGATCTTGAGTTATATAAACATCATTTGAGACCGAAATTCGGTGTTTTTATATGTTCGTTACAACTGGTACTGATGACCTAATATATGGTACTAACACAATAGAAAACTGGTACTATTTTACTCTAGGTCTGGTACTACTTTTTATAAATGTTGACCAAAATTGAAATAATTCATTTTCGTTCACAAAAGTAGGTACTAATCGATCAAAAAAATATACCACGTAGAAGAAGATGCGGTACTATTTTGGCTAAAATATGTACTATTTTATGAATCGTGATTTCTCTAATCTTTCGTTTCTACCATGACACGTGGATCGTTCACGCATGATTTGGATGAAAGATAGTGGAAGTTAAAACATATAGGTAGAATTCGGAGTAGTCATGTATGGTGATTCTATGAGATGAAGTGTGTCATTCAATAAAAAAGTGTATTAATAGTGTTTTCTCATTAGTGTGTCGAGCTCATGACCAATTTGTGACTAAACTCAATTAAAAACATTTTAAATCTCATATAAACTAATGTAAGAGTGACCATAGATAATATAAACATCATTTAAGACCGAAATTCGGTGTTCATATGTGTTCGTTACAAGTGGTACTGTTGACCCAATATACAGTACTAACACAATACAAAACTGGTACTATCTTACTCTAGGTCTGGTACTACTTTTTGTAAATATTGACCAAAATTGAAACAATCCATTTTCATTCACAAAAGTAGGTACTAATTGATCAAAACGAGGTACCACGCAGAAGAAGATGCGGTACTATTTTGTCTAAAACAAGTACTATTTTAAGAATCGTGATTTCTCTAATCATTCTTCTTTACCATGACACGTGAATCATTCACGCATGATTTGGATGAAAAATAGTGGAAGTTAAAATATATAGGTAGAATTTGGAATAGTCATGTATGATGATTCTATGAGATGAAGTGTGTCATTTAATGAAATAAAGTGTAATAGCCGTATTTTCTAATTAGTGTGTCGAGTTCATGATCAATTTACAATTAAACTCAATTAAAAATATTTTAAATCTCATATAAACTAATGTGAGAGTGATCCTAAGTCATATAAACATCATTTGAGACCGAAATTCTGTGTTTTTATATGTTCGTTACAAGTGGTACTGATGACCTAATGTCTGGTACTAACACAATAGAAAACTGGTACTATCTTACTCTAAGTCTAGTACTACTTTTTGTAAATGTTGACCAAAATTGAAATAATCCATTTTCATTCTCAAAAGTAGGTACTAATCAATCAAAAAGAGGTACCACGTAGAAGAAGGTACTATTTTGGCTAAAACATGTACTATTTTAAGAATCGTGATTTCTCTAATCCTTCATGTCTACCATGACACGTGGATTGTTCACGCATGATTTGGATGAAAAATAGTGGAAGTTAAAACATATAGGCAGAATTTGGAGTAGTCATGTATGATGATTCTATGACATGAAGTGTTCATTCAATAAAATAAAGTGTATTATGAGTGTTTTCTCTATGTCGAGCGTTCATTACCAATTTGCGATTAATCTCAGTTAAAAATATTTAAAATCTCATATAAACTAATGTGAGAGTGATCATGGTCATATAAACATCATTTGAGACCGAAATTCGGTGTTTATATGTGTTCGTTACAAGTGGTACTGATAACCCAATATCTGGTACTAACACAATACAAAACTGGTACCATCTTACTCTAGGTCTGGTACTATTTTTGTAAATGTTGACCAAAATTGAAGCAATCCATTTTCATTCACAAAAGTAGGTACTAATCGATAAAAAAGAGGTACCAAGCAGAAGAAGATGTAGTACTATTTTGGCTAAAACATGTACTATTTTAAGAATCGTGTTTTTTTAAATCTTTCATGTCTACCTTTTCACGTGGATCTTTAACGCATGATTTGAATAAAAAATAGTGTAAGTTAAAACATATAAGTAGAATTTGGAGTAGTCATGTATGATGAATCTATTGAGATGAAGTGTCTCATTCAACGAAATGAAGTGTATTTGCAGTATTTTCTAATTATTGTGTAGAGTTCATGATCAAGTTGCATTAAACTCAATTAAAAATATTTTAAATCCCATATAAACTAATATGAGAGTGATTTTGAGTCATATAAACATCATTTGAGGCCGAAATTCAGTGTTTTTATGTGTTCGCTTCAAGTGGTACTGATGACCTAATATCTGGTACTAACACAATAGAAAAATGGTACTATCTTAGTCTAGGTTTGGTACTACTTTTTGTAAATATTGACCAAAATTAAAACTATCCATTTTCGTTCACAAAAGTAGGTACTAATCGATCAAAAAGAGGTAGCACGAAGAAGAAGATGTGGTACTATTTTGGCTAAAATAGATACTATTTTAAGAATCATGTTTTTTTTTTTAAACTTTGCCTTTTCACGTGGATCGTTTACGCGTGATTTGGATGAAAATTGTGGAAGTTAAAGCATATATATAGAATTTGGAGTAGTCATGTAAGATGATTCTATGAGGTGAAGTGTGTCATTCAATGAAATGAAGTGTATTAGTAGTGTTTTTCTCATTAGTGTGTCGAGTTCATGACCAATTTGTGATTAAACTCAATTAAAAATATTTTAAATCACATATGACCAATGAGATGAAGTGTATTAGTAGTGTATTTTCATGCTGTGTGTTGAGTTTTGACCAATTTGCAATTAAACTTAATTAAACACATTCTAAATCTCATAGAAGCTAATCGAGAATAATTATTGGTCATGTAAACATTATTTGAGACCGAATTTCAGTGTTTTTTATGTTCGTCGGAGTTTGCATGAAGACCCAATATCTGGTACCAATTTTATAAATGTTGACCAAATTTGATGTAATCTATTTTTTGTTCTTTCTAAAAAGTATGTACTAATTCATCAATAATCGGTACTGCATAGAAGAAGAAGTGGTACTATTTGTGAAACAAAACTGATACCATTTTACGGAATTCTTTTTTTTTCTTATGTTCGTCGGTGCTGGCACTGAAGACCCGATATCTGGTATGAAAACAAACAATAAAAATTATAGTACAATGTACATCGTATCATATTTAAGACAAACGTGAACTAGATTAACTATCATGTCTACCACTAACTAAAATTACAAAGAATGAAATTAGGAGCGAGCTGCAACTTTGAGTTGCGAATTGCAAGTTGGCACGAGCTGCGGGCTACGACAAAAAATTGAGCTGCGAGCTGTTACAAAAATCTCTGAACGGGCTATCGTGAAATTTGAGCTGCGATATGCAACAAAAGCCTCATGTGGGGTATGTTATTATCCGATCTGCGAACTGCTACAAAAGCCATGAGCAGGATATGGTAGAATTTGAGCTGCTAGCCACTACTGTTATTAGAGCTGCAAGCAAAATGAAGTTAAAGCATTGTTGCAGCTAAAAACAAAAAATTATATGTAGCGCATATGCATAACAAGATTAGATACAACAAGTCAAATAGCATGAATCCGCCATCGGAAGCTGGAGAATGATTTATAATGGAATGCAAATGATCGATTCTGCATATTGCTAACAGAGATGTATGCGAGCAACATACAAAGTAGCAATCGACTTAGCCACAGGGAAACGAACCAAACAAGGATGCAACCCAAAAAGACGAGCACAACACGTAAAAGCAGGAATCGCTACTAATTTAAAGAAAAAGAGCAATCCGCCCATCACGAGAGCATCTCGCGAAAAATCAGAAACTAGCAGGAGCGACACACATCAAGGATTAAGAAAATTCCTGTCGAGAATCATATAAAAATCGCGAGTAAGGGAAAAGCATCCGAAAGCAACTTAACTCACGCCACAGAAGTCTGGGAGCATCAATTCGTGTGAGATTCACAAGAAAACGAGCAATACAAATGTGATTCACACATCAAGATTAACACATCACAACCAGCACCACAAATCAAGAAAAATATGCCTAAAAGAGAATAAACACATACAAACCGAAAACGCGACTCACTTGGAATCTCGAAATACGTTGAATCTGGACTTGATATCTCGCAAAATAGGGATCACGAGTAGCCTGCCAGGGGAGTAACCAAAGAACCGCGGCTAACACGCTGGGAATAGAAAATCTCGATTGAACACGTCGCTACAGGATTGAAGACCGCGACCACTAAATCACGATTGAGGAAAAATTGCAGCAGAAAAGGTAAATCGGAAGACGAAGTGCAGAAATTTGGACAGAAACCGAAGTAATAATATCAGAAGAAACATATATTTCTTCGATTCCATTGAAACCAGATCCAAATTGTCCCTCTTATCAAAGTGAATTCTCTCACTCACCTATTCCCACTCAGAATCGTCCCTCTCATTATCACCAGCACGATAATTATCGTTAAAACCATAAAAAGGATCGTAATAATCGCCATCGTTACAAGCCCTAGATTTACCTCGGAATCGGACTCCCGAATTGGTGACTGCCTGCCCCCGGCCTGTGTAGATGTCCAAACGAAGATCCTCCGACAACGGTCACACTGGAACAGTTCCGGGATGGAATTTGTCCCGTCATCGTCTTCTTCACCTCTGGAGGAGAAGCCATCGGGATCCTCGTAATCGCGGTACGAGGCCTGGAAACTTTTTTTCGGTTATTTCTTTACGAATGTGGATGGGCCTCGCGAGCTCTTCCTGTGTGTCGATTCGGACGCCGGAGATCCAGATTTTTCGGAGGCAATTTCACGAAGAGAGATTCAGAGAAAGATGAGAACTGATAGAGCGTATGAGAGAGAGACGGGAATTGAGAGAGAAATTACTATTTTTTTCTATTTTCAAGTAAAATAAATGGATAATAATAATATTATTATATATAGGGGGACTGAAGTGGAAAAAGAAAGTATGTGTTAGGGAGTGCAGAAGAATAAAATTAACTTAGGGACTGACAATGAACTTGAATATGGCAGGAGGGATTTATCTTGCATTTGCCGAACTTTTAAAACATTGGACTGAAGATGTGAATTGGATGAATTGTATATTTTTGAATTGTTGGGTGAGTGGATTGAATGGAATATATATTATAAGATGTTCAAGCTCATAAAAATTGGTTGGTAAATTTTCTAGAAGGGTTTATAAAATGAAAAAAAAAGCTCATTAGGCGTAGTTCTCTCTTTATTTTTTCCACATCTTATAAGAGCATCTCCAACCAATACTGAAATTTGATTATTTGTTGAATATTTTAAGTGCTTTTGAACGGTTAGCATAATTAATGAAATTAATACTACAACCATGAGATGATAATATAATTAATCAAATCAATGTTTCATAATTGGAATAGTTTTTTTAATTGTGTCAAAAAATTACCACGCATCTAATATTAAGATCTTCTTGATGTAGTAAATCAATATTCTATTTAAGTCAATTTATAACTAATGAATATTAGTCAATGAGAAAACAAAAAAAAAATAAAAATTAATGTTCATATATAAAATTTGCTAATAGTTAAAGGCTAACTAGTGCGGTACCCGTGCGATGCACGAGCTAGTTTTATTAGGTAAGCATTTAGATTTGGATGATTGGATAATTGGAAGAACGTAAAATGCATGCATTGGAATAAAATAAAATGTAACTTATACATTATTAAGCACATCCTTGTACACAACATTATTTTTTTGGTACATCGTCTATCACATTGCATAGCCAAATATAACAGTGATTGTAACTCGTCTTTCTTGATAATCTATAGTCTTAATTATTTAAAACTGTAAATTGCATAGTTTAAGGAAGGGAAAACTTGTGTAAGTGTATGCGACCAATTTCAAATTTGTATTCTAGAGGATTAAACAATACTCAAATTTTTAGTATGTTCCAGTTCGATTTCGTTTTGAATTTTAAATTAATAATATTTGACTCTGTTTTATGTTAAAAAATATGAAGTAAAGAAAGTAGTAGCCAAATAAGCAATTTTTAAATTTTATTTTTGAATTTGAAATTGTGCCTGATTTCTGTGCGATCATATTTTTTTTAAATAAACCTGATATGTTGCAATTAGGTAAAGATACATGTTATAGTATATTTTCTAATTCAAAATTCTCGATTTTATGGTAAACATATTTTTTTAAATAAAAATGAGATAATTTTGACTTTTACAAAATTGTCATGCCGAATTTTACCTCAATTAACCCGATTTCTATACAGTCTGATTTTTTTATAAACAATTGATGTGTCACAATTAAGAAAAGATATATGTGATAGTATTTTGCCTAATTCAAAATTTCCGATTTTATGGTAAATAATTTTTTTAATAAAAAATGAGAAAGAATTTTGACTTTTGCAAATTGTAAACATCAGTCAAAATTTACCTAAATTAAATCCACAAAACACATGAATTTAGGATGCATATATAAGAGATCGATTTTTTGAAAGTAATTTAAAAGGAAAATTAAAAACTGCAAAAAATAGAATGCAATAAATGAATGTTCGACTTTTTTGTTACTATTTTTAGTAAATAAATTCTCTTTTTATTTAGACTAGTACGTACCCCGTGCGATGCACGGGACAAGAATATTAAATGAGTTATTTTAATAGACTTTGTCGTTTAAGCCTAAAAAGCAAGTTATCGTCTATTTTTCACCTCTTTTAATCAGCGTTAAGTCTAAAAAACAATAGAGTTGTAATCTATCCACATCTTTTAATCGACCTTTTTTTTAGTCAGAACATTAAATATGAGCATGTTAGGGCTAGCTTGTAAAATAATTAATATAGTATATCGCTAACACATTTATACCACTACAAAAAAAACACTACAATTCTAACGAAAAATTCCAACGGCAAAAATTTCCGTTGGAAATTCCAATGAATATTTCAACAAACTTAATTTATATGTTGGAATAAGTGTTGGATAGTTGAGGAATTCCAACGGATTTTTCCGTTGGAATAGCTGTAAGAATTTATTTCCATAGGATTTTCCGTTGGATATTTGCTATTCCAACGGCCGTTTTTCCAACGGATTTTTATACGTAGGAATATCCGTTATAATAGCTATTCCAACGGAAAATTTCCGTTGGAATGTAAGAGTTTTTTTTTGTAGTGTACTAACATAATTTAATTTTAGTATATATATTCTTTGATATATAAAAAAAATAATTGTTTTACTTATTTTTGTTCACCATATAATACTTAACTTTTATTTTATTATAAACTTTGTTGTCATATCATCTCATTATTATTTATAAAAGTTATAGAGGTTGTACGTTTTTGTTTTATAGAGGTTGTACGTTTTTTTTTTGTAGTGTACTAACATAATTTAATTTTAGTATATATATTCTTTGATATAAAAAAAATAATTGTTTTACTTATTTTTGTTCACCATATAATACTTAACTTTTATTTTATTATAAAATTTGTGGTCATATTATCTCATTATTATTATAAAAGTTATAGAGGTTGTACGTTTTGTTTATTTTTATTTTACGTAATGAAAAGTATTTAATGCATGTTAGTGTTATTTCTTATGCAATCAATTTAAAATATGTAAATAAATTAAAAATTAATTAGTGTATAAATATTTTACAAAATATGCACCCATGTTTTTTAGAATTTAATTTTATATTAATTAAACAACTTTGATATAAAAAATATAAAAAACTCAATCCTTCTATAATCAAGATATTTTCATAATTTGCATTATAAGGATTTATAGCTTATTTAACATACTCTGTAATGAAAATATATTTTACCAAAGTTTCATTATAGAAAGAAATTAAAATAAAAAAAAATGATAAAAGACATAATCATTGTTGACAATAATATACATATAATTTCTAAAAAATAGTTAATATATTTTAATTTAATTTTTGACTATTAGTAAAACTATCTAATGTACTTGGTCATTATATCTTAAATGGTAAATTATAGTAATTTGAAGAATATTTTTTTTATATACAGTTTTAAGAAAAAATTATATTGGCAAAGATTAATTGTCCAACTTAATAATTATTAATTAAGATTCTTTATGGAATCAACTGATTTAAAATGTAATATACAATATAAAACATTTAATTTATAATTGTTAATTAAGATTCTTTTTAAAAACCAAACAGATTTGTAAATATAATTCAATCGTGATTGATAACTTGAGATATTCAATATGAACCCAAATATTATTATACCATAAATGTATGTTTGATTATTGTTAAATATTCAACACATGAATAAACTTTTGCAGAGTTAAATTGAGTTTTTATTCGTATTAAAATATTGATATGTTAAAATTGACTTTTTTTTTTTGCTGTGAATGTTATGAATATTAATTTGAGAGTCTACTTTGATGAATTTGCCAAATGTATTATTTATTATTTAATAATTAGTTGATTAATTGATATAGCTTTATCTTTTTTATGACAGAATCCATAAAAAGAGGGAAACAAATTTGTAATTGGGAAATAGGAGATTTAATCGGATTATGATTCAATTTGTGTTAATTTACTATTTTTAGGCAATAATTAATGCAATTGGCGGGAAAGTGTTTCTAAAATTGAATTATGTTAATCCTTATTATATATAGATAGATTATATGCTAAATATAGTAGTAATTAGGTAGTAATGTGGCCCAACTTTTGCACCATAAGATATATTTCGTTATTATTATTTCTAATCCTCCCTATATATTCCTCCCTATATATAATTCCCGAATGCGCTGAGCCTACGTGGCTGCTTCTGGTGCTTCGGAATCCTATTTGGCGAAGAATCATGCTTCGTAATTAGGTTTGGATAAATAATATTGATATATTAATAATTAATAATTTAGGTTCGGGTATTCCATAAATATTATTTAGCTAACTTAGGTATTTTAATATCACTTTTACTAATATAACCCTTTAATTCTTTGTAATTTTACATAGTGAGACACTAAGTGACTAATATATCCCTGAATTTTGATTTGTTTCCTTCAATAAGATATTGAATTATAAATGTATTTTAAAAGTTGATAACTTTTGTATTTCTTATCAGTTTTACATATTATATATATATATCAAATTAATCATCTTTTGATGATCTTTGATTTGACATCCATATTGTATATATGAAATAAATAAATTATATTTATCTTTATAATAATAAAAAAATAATAATATTTATTAAAATTCATTAGAAAAATAAAATTATTTCTCAATTGATATATTTATATGTAATGTAGTTATATATTGTAAGTTAAAAAAAATAGTATAATATAACACAAGTAAGTTGCACAAATAAAAAGTGTCATAATATATATATATATAATAATATATATATCCTTATAAAAGGTATTTTAATTTTCAAACTATTTTTCTCATTAATTTTAGATTTTAAGAAAATATTAGCAAGCACCCGTGTAATACACGGGGTGTTGTACTAGTTAAACACAATATTATCAAATTTAATGGCACCTACCCTTATATACAAATGTAGAGTTTTCCTTGTTCATTTTGAATTTTAGTGCTTGATAATTTTATTTGTCAATTTATTGTGTTTTAGACCCACTATAACTAACTTTTTTATCCCAAAAAATGGAAGATATTGTGCAATGAATGCGACAGTTATGCAGTCCATTCACATAATCATTCACATTTTCTCCGATTAAAAAATTAAAGTGTCGAGACATAATGCGATGAATATGTAATAATTATGCAATTGATATGGAATAATTATACGGTCTATTCGCATAATCTTCACACTTTTTGTAGTGAAAAAGTTAAATTATTGCTGTGAGAAAACTTAATAATAGTTGGGTGAAAAGTATACGCACCCATAAAAGTTGGAATTTTGACACTTTCTTGGAGATGTTTATAAACTGTAAATCCAACACTCTTAGGCAACAATCTGATAACTATAGAAATCTGGCCCAAATCGTAATGGAGACTTGAGAGTATGGCCCAATTTCCATACAGCAAAAATAAACAAAGCCCATCTTATGATTTAACAAGTGTCCAAAACTTGAATGATGAGTTATGTCCCAGATTTGCTCATTTTGATTTGTTTTAACACTCACATCCTATACATATATATTTCATAACTTGCTAAGCTTAAATTATCTTTACATGCTTCGAAATTTTATATTGCGAAAATCAAGTTTTGTAAGAGCATCCACAATACTTTAGGTTCAATAAAAAAAAAATTGAATGCCACATTGGAAATAAACTCAGTCTAAAAAAATATGTTCTCCAATGCAAGTGTAATTGGACTAGGTCTGCTGATGTGGCAGCAAGAAAAAGAGACCCGGTCTAACCTTAAGTCCATTTTAGACTCAAGTAGAGACCTAGTCTCCTTGCATTGGAGTAGATTTTGTTAATTATATATATTTTTGTCTATGTCATCCAAGACTTAGGTTCATTTACATTCCACATAGACAAAACTAGACCTAAAGCATTGCAGATGCTCCTTGACTAATCTTTCTCGTGATTATTTTATTTAAAAAAATCAAATAAAACACATGGTGATTGGACGGTAGTGATTAAGTTTTTCTTAATTCCCCTCATCCAAAACCTCGCTCGAGCAAAAATCTTGATTCATCTGACGCCGCATCCTTCGCAGTGCTCTCTGTGCTGCCCGGTACGGTCTACCGCTGGTCGCTCCGTTCGTCTCTCTTAGAGCCTCATATCTCCACCGGATGTCACGCTCCCCACAGGACGAGGGTGTGACGCCAAACAATTATCAATCAATTGATATTTAAAATACATATTAATACAAAAATTAAATAGAACTAGATATCATTAAAATAAGAAATCCAACTTAGCCCGATGAAACTAAGTCTGAAATTCAAAATTGGAATTATATGATTTTACTTTTTCCTATTTTTTTGAATACTTATATTGTAAAACTGAGTGCGAGAGCAAAGTGAGACTCGACTATAAAGGAAAGGAGAGAGGTAATTGAAAAGGTCTCCTTCGCTCGCGTGATATCGGTTTAGGTACAAATGAAGACCAGACAACAACAAAAATAACTAAGAGAAAAAATATAGTAGTTGCACTGATTATTATAACTTTTCATTTCAGCGAGTGATCTAGTCTCATTCGATCTGGATTTCAGCTCATTTTCTTTAGTTCGCTCCTCATCTGGGGAGGGAAGGAGGGAGTTTGAAAATAAAAAACAAAAGGGGTGAAATAAAAATTCTCAGTGAGCGTGCTACAGTGTGCAAGGTGTGACATGAGTTTGATAATTGATGCATGCGTAAAGAAGATTTATATTTATCACATTATGATAAATGTTATTATTTTGAATTAAATTATCATTATAATCCTTAAATAGTGCATTGTAGTGTTAGTGCCATATTGTTGTATTATGCAAATGGATTTAGATGTTGAACACGTTTATTTTTTCCACATATAGAGATGAGATTATATATATAGAGATGTTTGATTATTTTTAAATAGTAAGTGTCCCGAAAAAAAAAAAAAAAATCTATTTAATTGTATTTAGAAATAAATTAATCAATATATGGTATAAAATTGATGAATTTAGTTTTGGTATTTAATTGTTGTTTTTATTGGAAATAAATGAATCAATAAATGGTATAAAGTGGACAAATTTATTTTTGGTATCTGATGGTCGTTCATATAGGAAATAAATCAATCAATATATGAAATAAAGTGGGCAAATTTACATGGGTAATTTGTTAGTTTTTTTTTACTTTTTTATTTATTTATTTTTTTTGGGCAAAAAATTTTCTGGGAAATTAATCAATATATGATATACTTTTTCTAAAATGTGAGGCCAATATATTGGTTTTTTGGTATAGGTCTCATTTTTTTTTTTTAATTTTTTATTTTGTATAAATCACCATAATGAAATTACCGTTACTCTGATAAAATAATATGAACGAATATTTAGATGTAATTCACATGTCTCGACTTATAGAAAATGCTCTGGTTAACTTTTATTTGTATAATCAGTGAGTCTCGATTTAATTCATTTTTTGCTACGACATTTCAAATAATTTTTTGTGTAAAATGCAATGTTCAATTTTTTTTTAACATGATAAAGAGTGTCTCGATTTTTTGGGTATATGACTAATTATTTTAGATTAAATGCATGTCTCCATTTTTTTCGGTTAGCTCTGGATTCGATTTGTTTTTTTATTTATTTTTTTTTTTTTGGTATGAGAAATAATATGGCCGATATCTTTTGGTATAAATAATTAGAGTGGAAGTCAAAATTCAAATTAAGCCTTATAAAAATGGAATTTTATAGTATTAATCATTCTTTAACAAAATAACTTTCACAATTTCCTTACACAATGGCTAAATTGATGTAACAACAAAAAAAAATACTTGAGATTTGCATAAAAAAATCAATATTGTCAATTTGATTTAATATACATGATATAATCAAAGTGTTAATTGATTAGCAAATAACCACAGTACAACTTCTAGTAAATCTCAAAATCAAATATTAGAGAACTACATTTCAAATCACCAACTGATTAATTTGCAATAAATAAATAATTAAAATGAAAAAAATAGAATAGAATCAGATTAACCAAAAAACATGTGTAATACATAGAGTAAATCTTTATCATTACAAACTTGAATAAGTGTTACTTACACACGTTTAAAAATTGACATGAATTATAAGAAATTTATTGCCTTTGTTAAAATATTTTCATATAAAAGATTTATGGAATTGATTTACAATATACAATGTTCACTTTTTTCCTATAAATTCAGTGTAAATCGATGTTGCATTGTCAGCTCATCATTTTTGTTATTTAATTTTTTGTTACACAAATACATGATTTACATTGATTTCATACAATTCAACATGAAATGTGAATTGACTGGATCTAATGTAGTAGAGAAGTTGCTAATACCTCAAATAACTCTAACACCTTTTGATATGTTCTTGAAGAATTCATATTCAGTCATGACCAGTTGTATGTTGTTGTTTTCTGTGTCACTAATCGAAAGAGCTTGAAAATTTTAGTTTGCGAGGAGGATAGTATGCCTACAAGGCAAAAAATGTTGCCTACATGGAGATTTTTAATAATATTTAATAGTTTTTTGTTATATTTATTTATTTATTTATTTATTTATTTTATTTACGAATATAATAATAAAGTTGGATAAATAACCTTAAAACTGTCTACCTCACGGGCTATGTTTGTAACATGTACCTCAAGCGTGTTGATGCAATTAATCTTGAGATTTTTAATTGGTATTGTAATGGACTTACATGTACAAAAATTTGATAAATATTATAGATAAAAGGGAATACAGATTGAACACATTTTGTTTACTGTAAATACTATTAGTACAATACCCGCGTTATTACATGGGCGTTGGATTAAGAAGCATACATAAAAAGTATTAAAATTTTTATTTTAACCATTTTTAAAACTAAAGCAGTTACTGTTTTAATTAAATTGTCAAACTATTTTTTTAATCATAATAGTTAAACACACTTATATAATTTTAGAATTTGGATGTCAAACTATATTTTTTTAAACTTTACATGTAATTTTAAAATTTGAATAATTAATTATTTAATTTTATTAGATTGACAACATGCCAATTAAATATTAAACAAATATTACTTCTAAAATAATAATATCATATTACTTCACCTTCGAAAAGAGAAATATGTGAATATTGGAGAGAAAGATTGAGAAATATATTTATATGATTGATACAACTAAAGATATACAAAAAAAAAAGAAAAAAAATGAAACAAAAAGAAAAGTGTTATGGTAACTATGGAAGATAAATATTAAATGAAACAAATAATAATTGTTTCAATAAAAAAAAAACTATTTCAATTGTGAAAATAACAATGCCTAATTGACATTTGACATGTCACCGAAGCCTAATTATGTATGAATTGAAAGTATATAATTATGACAAATAGTGTCCTGAAACATGCAAGTTCAGCACATTCAAAAATAGAAAATACTACAAATATAAATTAAATGTACATAGAGGTGTACATAACATTCACATGGAGTGGGGGCTACTTGAATTTTTTTTTTTAATAGTTTACTGCTAAACTCAGCACAAAAATCATCCTATATATAATTCGCGAGTTCACTTAACTAAATGTGTGTGTTTTCAACGCGTGTACTATTTGGGTATAATAACATTTACTTTTTGGCGTTTCGGGAAAAAAAATCCATTCTAGTCTTTTTTTTTTCAAGTAATTTTCCTTACATTTTCTTTCTCTCTCCTTTGGAATGTTACTTTTGGGAGCTCCAAGACTCAATTTCTAATGTTTCTGTTTTTATACAAGTTTCAAGCTTTTCACTTCGATTTTCTTCGAGCATGCAATAATAGGGTGAATACTTAGTTATTAAGATTCATTACTTAGTATTTGCTCCCTTTTTACTTATGAAGCTTCTCAAGGTAAAATTGGTGTATTGTTAGCGAATTGAAGTAAAGTTTGAATCTTTTTGTTTTCCTTGCTAGTCTAAGATAATTTAGGAGTTAATCGCACGCTTATCTAGTAGTAAAGTTGATACTTTGATTGAACTTGATCATTTAGGATAAAAAGCTCGTTTTAACATCCTATGTTCTTAGTACTTGCATATTTTTTTGTCTTATTCTCATTTTTCCACTAGTATTGAAACTCCGGTTTAGGTAATGTTTCGATCTTTAGTTAAAAATCTTAGCTTAATCACATTTAAAACCAACAAAATCAATCTTGATTAGAATGTTTAGGACCTTTTTTTTTTTCTTTGCTTTCATTGCCTTGAAGACTAGATAAGTGAACAAATATTCAAATAGTCTTCATAAAGAGACAACTTGAGGTTAGTCTTACGATCGTACATGGCAAAAATACTCAAACAGAGAAAATTTGTCCTTGTGGCCTTGGTGGTAAAGGAATGGTGATTAAGGGTGAAGAGCAATGAGTGTAATGTGCTTCAACACCTAATTTTTCTTTTTCTTGTGAGCAAGAAGGAACTCTAATCAAAGATTATATGTGTAGAGATAATTATTCTTCTGTCAGGAAGTTGTAATTTATAAACTTTATAATCAGGTGAATAACCAAGAATGATTCTTGGTGGTGTTCTAAATTCCATCTTATTCTTATTGTGTAGAACCTCAAACAGGATAAGTAAGACATCCAAAAACCTTGAGGTGGTTGTAATATAGCATTTTACTATTTAGAGTTTGTTAGGGTGATTTATGGTCTACAGCCTTGGAAGGGATTCTATTTATAATGTAAATTTCGCTGGTGAAGACACTAACCCAACGTCTCATAGGAACATGATAATTAGAAAGAAGGGATAAACCCACTTCAACAATTTTCTTATGGAAGGGGTTTTGTTTATAATGTAAATTGCACTAGTGAAGGCACTATCCCGGCTAAATTTCATTTTTAGTACACTATGTTGGCCATTTTTTGAAAATAGTCCATCATATAGGGCGTATTCAAGAATGGTCCACTAAGTTGTCTGTTTAGTAAATATTTGGTAGGCAAGGGATAACCGAGTTACCGGACTCGGGTCGATCTCGAGGGAAGGCTATTCGGAGCTTTATCTACTAGTTGATTGTCCAAATCACAAAAAGATCAAAAAAAGTCCTAAACATTCTAAGCAATTGGATTGGAGGATGATTATCACTAAACGAGCACTAGAAAACGAGCAATTAACTAAGAGCAAGATCAAATTACGAGCAAGTAGCAAACTAGATCATCGGAGTCTCATGCCATAACTATAATGAGATGATAATCAATCGACATAAAGGAATAAACGAGCTATGAGCATTAGATTGCTAACCCTAGTCGTCTAACCCTAAGTGATTAAGCCCTAATCGGGTCATAATCCTTAAACGAGATCAACAAGCAATTAACTCCTCTATCTACTCAAGCAAGCAATCAAGTCTCGACTTTGCAACTATCATCAATCAAATCCAAATTTACCCCAATAAACATTATAAGTAAAAACGGGGCAAAAACCGAAGTAAAGAGCTTTAAAACTAAATACTCATCCTTCCATTGCGTAGACGATGCAAAACAGAGTCAAAAGCTCGAAACTTGAAAGAAACCAAAGTCGCCGGAAAATCTCCCAGAAAATAGCATAAGCTCCTAATCTAGAGAGCAAAACATAACATAAGCTAAGTTCCCAAAAAGGAAAAATGAAATAATGAGTAGTGGATCCATATAATGCAAAGGAACAAAAATATTTATACCCTACCCCAAACACACACTAGAAAAATGCACATTTAAGACGACACTCTCGACGTCTCCACAGAATTTGCGAGCTCGCGGGGTGTTTATTGTGTTTTTG
>CACSLK010027837.1:10828331-10840664 GCA_902706635.1 Striga hermonthica | reverse complement strand
AGTAGTGTTTAATTCAAACCACCCCCAAATTGAGAGTAGAATGTTTAAGACCTTTTTGGTTGTGTGACTTTGACGACTAGGTAGTGAACAAAGCTCCGAAAAGCCTTCCTTTGAGAACGACCCGAGTCGGGTAGCTCGGTTACCACATGCCCAAATTTATACTCAACACGGGGATGATGTGCACGGGCGCACACGGTGAAGGCACACTCTCGGTGTCGCGGCAGCACCCGCGAGCGCGCGACGTGCATGGGCGTTGGGGTGCGCGGGACTCGGCAGCACTCTCGACCTTGCATGGATTTCTGCGAGCACGCGCAGCAGGCGGGTGCGGCCTTGAGGACACTCGCGAGCTCGCTAGGTTTTCTGCGAGCACGCGAGTCGCTGGGTGAGCAGGCATCGGCACTCTAGACCTCGCCACAACTTCCGCGAGCACGCGAGTGATGGCAGTGCAACGCAGCGCATGCGGGCGATGGGCAGCGGTAGTGCGGAGCTCTCGGTCTCGCGGATTGCTCCGCGAGTGTGCGAGTGTCCTGGGCACTAGTGTTGCTCGTCCTGGCTAAGGCTCGATATACTTGACCAAAGTTGTTCGTACGAATGACTCAAAAATGCTCGTCTCTTGGGATTCGGTTTGACTCGTCTTTTAATCCTCGGGAAAAAACCTGAAAATATCCCAAAAGCACGGCAAAATAAAAAATGAAACAGAAAACACAAAAACACACAAAAAACGGTAAAATGGACCGGTCGACACTAAAACGAACCTAAAATCGACTCGAACACACATATAAACACATAAAATAAGCACAAAAACATAACAAACATTGTCATTTTAATCAAAACTCGTACAAAAGCCAACATAGTGTACTAAATATGACAACTAAAAATGATCACTTTTAGTACACTATGTTGGTTATTGTACGAATTTTGATTAAATTGGCAACTTAGTGGACCATTCTTGATGACGCCCTAGTTGATGAACCTTTTTCGGAAAATAGCCAACATAGTGGACCATTTTTGAAATTTTGCCGCACTTTCCCAGTGTCCAATAGGAACATGAGAATTAGAAAAGAAGGAATAAGCCCACTTCAACAATTTGCTTGTGTTCCCTCTGAGCTAACTCATTTTGCTGAGAAGTATAAGGGAATGAAACTCTATGCACTATCTCGTTTTCAATAAGATAAGGCATCATTGCTATGAACTCAACCTCACCATCAGAATGAAGGGTCTTTATGCTTTTAGAAAACTGATTTTTAATAAGAGAAACAAAGTGTTCAAAATTTAAATGCATTCAATTTGTTTAACTTTTATTTCAGAAGATATAACCAAGTGAATCATGTATCATGGTCAATGACTCACATAGTAAACATATCCATTCTAATATTTCATTGTTGCACAAGATCAAACAATCCATAGTCTTTATTATCAAAGAGAACAAAAAGGAGCCTGTGGGAATAGGATTGCAAACAAAGTAAACATAAAGAGTGATCATCATTTCAGAATAAGAGATATTACATTGTTCGAATGATCTCTTCACAGTGTCATAAGAGGCATGCCAATCTAGAGTGCCAGCAAGAAGATCTGGTCTATTATTTAGAAAAACTAAAAAGGAAGATAGGTTCTCTGCAATGAGATGATCGTGCTGAGAAGGTAGGTTGTTTTTTCAGGTTTCAAGGTGAAATTTGTAGAGTCCATTGCGAAGCTTTCCGTTGAGGAGGATTTCCTTAGCTTCCTGATCTTTTACATTGAAAAAATTTGGGTGAAACTCAAAGAACACATTATTATCCTTGCAAAATTGTAACACACTTAAGAGGTTCTTGTCATGAACCCGAAATCATCCGCGCTAAAATTGGCTAATTTTGAGGATAAAGCACGAATCTTTATTGAGAGTAAGGCATCTGGGGTGAAAAAGGGGAAGTCTTTGAATATTCTGGGCAACGATTTGACTGGTGAAGGGGGATTAGGGTTCGCAGCTATTGAAGATGATGTTACTGCGATGATGGTTCACGATGATTTTGAGAAGAAGGTAACAAGTGAAGAAGAGGAAGAATGGGCCACACCTCAAATTGTTGGGCCGGTTCTCAAGACAAGCTATTAGCATTTGTTTTATTTTTATTTTGGCCCACCGTCTATGTTAAATTTGGGTCATATGCTAAGAGTCTGTATGCTGGGCTTATCACTTGCAAAAAGCCCATTTATTGTTATTAAGCTTCTAGAAATAGTTTGTTATTTTGGGGACCCACGTGAGAGTATGTAAAGGGAAAATTGTCAGAGGATCAACTAAGAATTGAGCACTATTCACATGTCTCTCTCTCTCTTCTTATTTCTCTCTATCTCTCTCTAAATCTTCTCCCTCCCTTCTCTTCCGATTAATTACAGAATTTTACAGAAAAATTACCAGAAAATTCCCAAAAATATAATTATACAAGTCGAGCCTAACAGTTCTTAGCGATTTTGGGAACATAAAGTTCTTTATGGTAAAATTGATAGATGGTTGATTAGGTGGTCTAACGTAAGAGTTGCCAAAATGAGAAAATTTTCAAACCTTTTCATTACCCATCTGGACCTTCTCACTTCCTTGATAATCAGCTGTAATGTTCAAGTTGTTCATGTCAAAGACGAAGTGATTTGTAGCATTAGAGTCTAGGTTCCAATATGTGTCTAGTCATGTTTCTGAGCTTTCAAAATTCATCATATTTGCTAAGGGATTCATAACTTGCGGTTGTGAACTCCCTTGAGGTGAAGAGTTGAATTTCTTAGGCGCAAAATTCATATCACTTCTGTAGTAACATCTTTCGACTGTACGGTTGTTGTAGTGACAGATCCCGCATCTTGCTTTTCCATTGTTGAAAGACCTTCCTCTACCTCTGAAATTTTCTTGTCTTTATCTTCTTCTAGCTTTTAGTCCCTGCTTAAAGCCTCTTCCTCTTTTCATCCTTTGAAGGTCTCCACTCTATAAGTTTCCATTTTGCTCTGTTGTTGTTAGGTTGACTGGAAAACCCAATTCTTAATTATGCATGGTATATCTTTTTGTGGCTTCAAGCATGTTTTCAAAACTTAAGATGATACAGTGAACCTCCCTCAGTGTACATGGATATGATACGATCTTGAGACAAGGGAAACCATCACAACATTATATCCAAATCCAAGGACAGAGATGATGTGGGCTATCTGATCTGTTTCATCTATCCTTTGTCCGGCTACGGCTAAGAGGTCACAACATTGTTTGACTTTACTTAAACAATCCCTCATTCACAAGCTTCCTTTTCTTGAAGGTCTGAAGTTGCACTTTATATAGCATTATCTTGGCCTCGCAAAGGTTAAATTCGGGGATTCCCAAATTTTCTTTTGATGAGACCCACAGTAGAGATTAAGACACTTTCAGAATAGATCATATTTTTTTCTCATGTTGTTCTGCAT
Organism: Striga hermonthica; assembly: GCA_902706635.1. NCBI lineage: Eukaryota > Viridiplantae > Streptophyta > Magnoliopsida > Lamiales > Orobanchaceae > Striga > Striga hermonthica. The sequence goes on along the minus strand of CACSLK010027837.1, from coordinate 10,837,253 downwards.
TGATGAGGTTATGAACGAGAATGGTAGTTGCAAAAATTAGTCATTCTTACTACTAATGAAGCAGTATACATATGAATATATATGTCGTGGCTAATGTTGGTCTTTCTCTCTTGCATGGCCGGTCCATGTCTGCATGAGGATTTGTTGTGGCTTGGCTTCTTTTTCTTTTGCTAACATGGAGAGTGCGCGCAGAATTGTGCTTGGACTTTTAGCGCGATGGCATTTATTACGAACGAAATCGATCCATATTGAGTTCATAATCAATACGTGAAACAAATTACACGTTACAAAATGTGTTGTTAAGTTAATTTGTAATCATATTTTTCAACTCATGTCATTTACTGATACTAAAAAACTACTACCTTCTCAATTTAAAACTAACTCGAACATGCACAGTACATAAAGTTTATGTTGGCGGGAGTCCTTGACGTTTCCCATGGAAGAAAGCAAATCACTTTTATTTTCGTTTTAAGAAAGAAATAATTACTAATATGATATGTGCATTGGACTTAAATGTTTAATCCAATAAAATAAAAGATGCAATGTTCCTTATTGTTCATCACTTGAAAAAAATAAAAATAAAAAATACAATCACTAGACAATTGGCAAGAAAATTTGGTATCCAAATAAAAGAAAACCAAAGAACGAAAAGATTCGATATACTCTGTCACGTTTTTTTTTTTCATGGATTTCTAAAAAAAAGCAGCAATAATTGTAATTAAAATAGATTTCCCACATCATCAGATTGACTCGAAAATAGATTTCCAATTTTTACAAAAAAGGGAAAAAAAAGATCCTAAAAAATCTCCTGACATATATAATTTCTGACAGATTTTGGGCTTTATTTATCAAAGTTTTAAATTATATACATAAAAAAAACTCTTAAACCATAAATAATTTTGATATTTTTTGTTAATTATAAATTTTCGTATCCAATATATATATATATATCAAATTAATTATCTTTTAACGACTCTCTATTTGACATCCTATATAAAATAAATAATAGTTATGTTCACCGGTATAAATTAAAATAATTTAACAATATTAAAAATTATTATTTATCATGTAATTATATGATTTTAAAGTAAACATAAAAAACTATTTCTTTATTTAAACTTTTGGAATGTTTCTACTAGTTTTAGTTAAAATAACATCTCATTATATAGAATTTAATTTTTCAAGTCAATTCACTCCAACTTTTAAATCCATCAACAGATATATTTTACAGATTTAATATGTAAATTATCACACAAAATAACAAATTATAATTACCATAAAAATAAAAAGTATTGGATTTATCTAATTTTTCCACCGACCATATGGCCTCTCATGACATGAAAAGAGATGGCATCTCATTATGCAAATTAAGTTGAAAAAATCTGTACAAAAAAATAAATAAAAAAAAATATTGCTATATATACCCCTCATCACACGTCCTTTAACAATGTGCCCCTCTCACTTTTCTTTTCATTAAACATAAAAATAAATAAATAAAATTGGAGGCCTCATAAAAAAAAATTTGTAGTCTTGATGAGAGCAAATTGAAAGGTACACACAATTCTATTATTTATTAATAGAATTAAACTTTTCATTTGAGGTTTTTTTTTAATTGTGATTTAAAAAGCTAAAATAATTAAGTTTCGTTTTTTAAGACACCCAATATATTTAAATAAAAAAAAAAAGAAAAATCAGAATATAAATAAATAAATATATATATATATATATATATTTGCAAAAAAATAAAATAGAATAAAATAAAATCATTGACACGCAACAAACACATAATACAGAGTTTTTAGCCTTTTTTCTTGCTATTTATTAGTAGAACTGGTCTATGACACTCTTGTTTTTCTGCAAATATTTGTTGTATTGTAGTTGATTTTTTCTTCACTCTCATATAGTATTTTGTAAGCGTATATATGATTAAATTTTTATTTCTCTTTTTTTTCTTAAATTGTTGATATAATTTCCTTTTTTTTCGTTTCATTAGAATATTGGAGACGAAGACGAGAGGAGCAAGAGCAATTTTTTTTATGTCGGTTCGTTTGAAGCTCGGTTTGTCGTCGTCATCATTATCATTATCGTCGTCGTCGAAATCATCGTTTTCTTGCTCGTTTTCTGGTCGCTGCATGCAATTTTCGTTCTGCATCACATCTGTTTCGATGCGTTTGAGGCCCAAACGGTACAATCTTTTTATTTATTTTTTGAAATTTCCGTGTTTGATTTCGACCTACCCGTTTTTGTTTACGGTTGGATCGACACACATCCACGTTGGTATGTGTATGTTTGTGTTGATCCAACGGTAAAAAAGTGCACTACACCAAATTTTCTTTAAGTGCTTACGTTCATGGGAAGATGCTACAGTCCCGTTACGGAACATTCTGTCGGGGTTTGTAACCATTAGATCAACTATATCTGACGATAACATGATGATCTGATGGTTACAAATCCCGACAGAATGGCTCCATGTGGACTTTTTATGGTTTGTTTTTTAATAATGGTATCTGTTTATTTTTTTTGGATTGGATTTATGAAGATTTATTAAATTCGATTTTTTTTTTTTTTTTTTTTCATTTTTTTTTTCTTTTTTTTCATTTTATGGGCATTGCAGGACTTGTTGCGGAGTAAAGTGTTTTGGGGTTTATAATCACATAAATCGATTAATTAGCCTCTTCTTGTTCTTGAGAAGTACACTGTCTCAAGAGCTAATATAATCGATTAGGGGAAAAAAAAAAAAAACCCTTGATTTTCTTGAACAAAGAACAAACAAATCACTCTTTGCCTTCAATGATTTTTAACTGATTTGTTTTGGGAAGAGAAAGAGATATAGAGAATTTCGAGGGTTCTTTTCAACCGAGAAAAAAAAGATCGATTTCGATTGTCGAACCAACAAACGATGACCCGAAAGATTCGGGCCAACACCGGGCCCGCCTCCACCCAACCTACAAGAAAGATCCGTATAATCTTCAACGACCCATACGCCACCGACTCGTCTGACGACGAAAACGAGAAAAAGGTCAAACGGGTGGTCCACGAGATCTCCTTCCCGAAAACGGAGAACCCTCCTAAGCGACCCACGAGAAATGCCGACAAAAAAATCGACGTTATGCCCTCATGCAAGCTCCGTGGGGTCCGCATGCGCAAGTGGGGCAAGTTTGCGGCCGAGATCCGCGATCCGATCCAGCACAAGAGAATCTGGCTCGGCACGTACGACACGGCCGAGGAGGCCTCCCGGGCCTATGAGCTCAAGCGGGTCGAGTTTGAGGCCCTGACCCGCTCGGCCACGGTCGCCATGCGCAATGAGAAAACGAAGCAAAAGGAAACCCTCCACGTGTCGGAGGACTCGGGTGGGAGCAATGTGTCGGTTGTTACCCGACCCTCGACTTCGTCCGTTTTGGAATCGATTTCCATGACTTTGACTTTGGGCGATAATCACGTCGAATTCGAAAACGGAACGAACGATAATAAGAATAATGTTATCAAAAATAATAATGATGATGATGATAATAATAATGCGATCGATGTATTTGAGAATGAGGAGGGCAAATTGGTCATTGGGCAGAAGCCGGAGAATTGGGGGGTGATTGACGACGATTTGGCGGAGATGGCGTGGATGGGAGGAAGAATGGACTCGTTTGTCGGGCTCGATGCTCTGTTGCCGGTAGATGATTTTGAGACGGTTGTGCAAAAGCCAGACGAGATCAACATTGCGGACCTCCCGATAAGTGACGTCGAGTGGGTGGGCTACTCGAGCGGCTTGCCGAATTACGACTCGTTTTTCGACTTTGAGTCATGGGAGTGACGGCCCTTCGTTCGATGGAGGGTTTCGACTGCATGGATTGGAATGATGTGATAATAGTAATAAAGAAATAGTTATATAGTTATTGAGCTATTTATGTTTTTCTTTGGGATTTTGTACCTTAGCAGTTTGAGCGCCGTTAGGGTTTCCCGGAGGTATTTGAGCCGTCCTAAGTGTATGCGAGTCTTGAATATTTTCAAGGATCTTATATATATTATTATGATTTCAATATATCGTCGAAAATTTTTTCTTGAGGGCCTTCTATGTTACCCATTTTATTAATTATAGATGCTACTAATTATTCTACTAAATTATAACTAAACAAAGAAATTAACTATAAAATTTAGAACTATATGCCAACTTCTATAGACTAAGGTAAGGTACTGCAATAAACTATTTAACATTGGAGTTCGTATTCGACTAAGCGAAGGTAATGCAATAAGATAGCCAACGATGAAGTTTAGATTCGACTAAGCTAAGGTACTGCGGTAACCTAGCTAATGTTGATGTTTAGATTCGAAGTTCTGATTCGACTAAGCAAAGATACTGTAATAAGATAGCTAACTTGTATTTATTATGCTACTACAATAAACTAGCCAACACTGAAGTTTAGATTCGCCTAAGCTAAGGTACCGCAATAAGCTAAAGTTTAGATTCAAAGTTCATATTCGACTAAGCGAAGGTACTGCAATAAGATAACTAACTTATAATCACTATGATACTGCAATAAGCTAGCCAATACTGAACTTTAGATTCCACTAAGCTAAGGCACTGCAATAATGTAGCTACCATTAAAAGTTTAGCTTCGATTAAGCGAAGATACTGCAATAAGCTAGCTAACTGATAATTATATTTGTTTCGACTGTAATATTGATAAAGATACAAGGAATGCGAGTGCAGATTTGGTGTATAGCTAACTAAACAATCGTTATCGACATAATCAGATGCGACTAAATCCTCCAAAAGAGGGAATTAACTATGCTTTTTTTTTTTTCTTTTTCTTTCTTTCTAAAGGTAGTTTAGTTCTTTATAAGATGAGCAAGAAAATAGAGTATGATTGCAATATTTAATAAAGTTTGGAGAAACTTGAAAACACAATCAATAAAAGTGCTGCTCAATTAAATGATGCAGTGGAAGCAAAGAGAATTTTTGGAGAAGAAAGGTGAAAGTTTTGTTATTCTCATTAACAGTCAAAAGCATGTTCATGTATCTAAGCACGCGCCCATGCAGTACAATGAAAAACGGCATCGTTTCATATATACAAAACCGTGTCGTGTCGACTAATAAAACTGCTGTTCAATTAACAAAAAGCGCAAGTAAAAACTGAGAAAAGAAGCACGACTTTGTGCATGAAAAAAAAAAAAAAAAAAAAATGCAACAAGGCAAACATCATGATCAATTCCAACACTCTTCCCTCAAGTTTGGCATGGGAAAACTTGAATCACACCCATCTTGGACAATAAGACTCGAAGATGAGGCCCAACAAAATCTTCGTGAACAAATCAGCTAACTGAAGTCGAGTAGAAACATATGTAGTCAATATAAACCCATCTTTGAACTTATCTCTGACCAAATGGCAGTTAATTTCTAAGTGTTACGTGCGCTCATGAAACACTGGATTGGTCGTTATATGAATAGTTGCATTGCTTTCACAATAGAGAGGAATAGACAAGGTAAGAGTGAGAAGAAAATCTCGGGAAAGATGGGAAAGCCAAAGCAGTTTAGGCATTGTAAAACCAAGTGCACGGTATTCGGCCTGAGCCGAAGATTTAGAAACAGTTGGTTGTTTCTTGCTCTTCCATGAAATGAGAGAGCCGCCTAAAACCAATTTTTTTTTTTTTGTTTTCTTTAGAAGAATAGTTAGATATCTTTTTGTATTATCATTCCTGTAATCTATATCTATATATATTGAAAGATGTTGATGGAACAATCTAAAATAGAAACTTTAATTTTGTAATTAAATTGATTGACTTACTATTAAAGGAAATATAATAAAGATTACTTTAATATTTATAAAAAAAAATGAAATCAAATCATACCTACCCGTTGTAAATCGTGCAATTCAATTACTAACACAACTTTGTATATACTAAAGTGATATCAATTTTCAAATTAATTAATTTTATAATAATTATCGCAATAAAAATCCTATTATTCATATTAATTACGAATCACTACACTTTCTTATTTTTTTTAATAACCAACCATAGATCATGTCTTCAAGAAAATTTGTTAAATATGTTTTGTGTTTAGAAAATGTTATTTAAATATGGACGATGAAATTGCAAATATATTTACAAAATAAAAATAAAAAATCAGTTATAAAAGTTTGTTGTGATACTCATCATCATGTTACAATTGATTCTTATTTATCAACATTAATAATAAATTACAATAATTTTTATTCATTCGGTAACCAACCATATACCAAAATAATTTTTATCATATATACAAAAAAATCATTTAATCAAGAAGATAAGTTTAGAATCCTTTGATTTATCAATAACTCAATCAATTCAGTTTTTCAAAAATTGTAAACGCAATTTTGCACTATGAAAAAAAAAATTATTATTTATCATTAGTAATAAGTCCATATTCATCCTTAATAACAAACATGTGTTCTCATATTGTGTTAGGCATCTAGCCATATGTAGACCGAAATATGTGTGAAAACTTTATAAATTATAAGTATAAAATAAATTTAGAAATCAATTGCAAAAATATTATTGATATAGCTACCACAATGTAGCAATAGAATTGTTATCTCAACATTAATGACAAATCTCTCCGATATTCTATTCATTTGGTAACGAGTCATATAGCAAAAAAACATCTATTCAAGGATTTTAGAAATAATCCAATCATATTTAGACCCAAATATGCATGAGAACATTACAAATTATAAGTACAAAATAAATTTAAAAATCAATTGCAAAAATATTATTGATATAAATACCACAATACTGCAATAGAATTGATATCTCAATCTTAATAACAAATCCCTCTAATTATATATTCATTTGGCAATGAGCCATATACCAACAAATCATGTATTCAAGGATTTCAAAAATATCTTTATAAATAATTTCACAAGTTTTTTTTTTTTAAAAAATCATATTGTGATTCAGAATATCATAACAAAACTCATATAAATTAATACATTAGAAAGGAAATTTAAAATATTTATAACATACGTTATTATAATTATAAAAATAAAATTAAAACTTAATAAAATTTAAGTTCAAAATAATCTATATTACATTCAATTAAGGTATTAGTAAAATAACTTGTGTAAAAATTAAAATAGTATTATAATAAGGTATGAGTAAAAAAATATAGAGAGAGATAAATATTACGTGAGCTTTATTTATATGTTTTTATATGTTAAATTTCCATTATCCTTAATTATAAATAGGAACTCTGAAATGACAAATGTTTTATAACGAGAAAAATAAACATATAAATCATATATTATATTATTATTTAATAAATTAAAATAAATAATGAGAACATTCAAAACTATTTTTATAATAATCAATATTCCTTTATTGTATTAATACATGAAATTTATAATTATTGTCTCGTGCATAACACTGTCTACCTAATATATGAACATTGTATGGTACTAATTTCTTCTCAATTTGAAGTGGAAAGAATTAATGGATTTCTTTTAAGCAATACTAATTCACAATTCAGTCCAACAGATATGGCATGATAATTTCATAGACAAACTAATTACATCATAATCACATGAAATCTTTGACAAAAAAATATTTTATTATTATACAATTATCAATATCTTGAATCATGATCATGTATTACATCATAATCTTATTATTTGATGATTCAACCTAGCATATTATTTTATTTTGCCAAAATAATATCGTGTTATTCAAATATCTTAAATATTTGAAAATTTCTTAGAAAGTGCTTCATGTGCTGAATGACTTTACAAATTAATGAAATCCTATGAATCATTGGATATAATGTGGGTCAATTATACCAATTTTTAAATCGCTAATATTCATATTTTGTATTGAAAATTGAGAAATAATTAGAAAAAAACATCATTCGATTTTTATCCTACGAGCAATATTGTAGTCTTCTATTATTGTGGACAATATAGTTAGTTGGACCTAATATAATTAAAAATTAAATTTAATTAAAGTGACTATTTATTTTATAGATTATTAACTACATAATATTAAAAAGCTCAATTTGTGAGTTTGACTTGGACTATAATGAATATTAATAGGATTAGGATTTTAAATAGCATCCTATAAATACTATTCCTTTATATTTTTTTTTTAAATGTCATTCTAGTTTTATCAACTATTAACTAAATAAATGTCGTTTTGGATCTTTTGTACATATTTTTCCATTATTACCCTTATTTAGCTAATAATATATTACGTCTTTTCATAGTCACTCTTAATTTTTTCTCAAAATATTCATCTCTATCTCATTAAATAAAGTTATTATTGACAAAAAAAATATTTTTAATTAATGTACAACTTCTCAAAACGATATATATTAAAAATAAGAGGTAGTACTACATATGTCCATCTCTCTCATCTCATCTCATAGGTAAATAAAGTTTCCATTATTGGAGGAAATCGAAAGGAAAGAATCGAATTTTTGTAAGTTATACGTGCAATTTAAGAAAGTCTATATTATACGAATTAATAGAATTCCGTTTTAATGCTTACTAATACAGAGCCCGTGCGATGCACGGGGTGCACAATTTTAAGGTCATTTATCCAACCTACAATTATATAAATGAATAAAGAAAAGTGTACGGGATATATATAGTACGTGAGCTGTGCGGGGCACGAGATATATTTATCTGGGAAATATTATATTATAAAATGCAATATTCAATAAAAGCTTTACAATACGCAGGAAAATTGTACAATAAAATAGTATTCGCCAAAGAAACAATACCTCCTATTAACTTGTATTAAGCCAAATCCTTCATTCATTGTTGTAGATGACACACTGATCTGTTTTTTTGTTTTTTCGCAGGTTGAAAGAGAGGAACACGTTGATTCAGTATTGGAAGATTTTTATTTTATAATTGGTTTATTGAATTATATGTAGAGATAATGTCAAGTAAAATT
>CACSLK010027837.1:10807789-10825003 GCA_902706635.1 Striga hermonthica | reverse complement strand
TTTTGGAAAAAAAAAAAAAAAGGAGTATAATGCTCCCCTATCCACGGTATGTTAAAAAAAAATATATCACCAATGTGCGCATGTCACATAAACGGTGGACAAAGAATACTCCTTAATTGATGTCTTTTTATATTCCTAATTTATCACCATAACTTTTTTTCCATTCATAATTTCAAAGTTGAAATATTGGATAATATTTCAAAATAAAATTTAGTCTGTAAATAAAACCTAAAGATACCAATTTCAAATTGATGTAAAATATATTACTTTAAGGTTGAAAAATCTAATGATTTTTAGTTACAAATTACTACTTTATTTTAAAGTTTATAAGTATAGTTCTAGAATTTTAAATTGATGTAATATATATTATTTTAAGGTTGAAAAAACTAATGATTTTTAGTTACAAATTACTACTTTATTTTTAAAGTCTATAAGTATAGTTATAGAATTTTAATTCAAATTATTTAGATAGATAACCTAATCTACTCAGTCCATTAAAGTAAGTTAATTAATTATCAATTATTTATTGTATCATAGGAATCAAAAAATAATTTCAAAAGAGAATTGTATGTATATCAAAATGATGATATCAGAATTAGCATAAACATTTTGATATACACTTGTAGAGGTCTCGTTAAGAGGGTTTCCTCTCTAAAGAGAGGAAAACAATTTCTTTTTGCCACACACAAGAATATAAGCTAACCTCATGATGAAAATTGAAAAAAGCCTGATCAAACATCAGTTCTCCATGGCCATAGTTTCTTGATGAAGATTTCAACGCCTTTGACGTTTGTCGTACGGGCCAAAAGGCCCGGCTCCATATACGTCTCCATACACGCCTGGATATTTCGTGTCTGGGCTTCCGTTTACCAGCCCATATCCTCCAGCCCCTGTGTAAAACATACATAAACAACTTTTATGAATTTCAATAAAGAAATAATATGCTCTGTCTAGTGTACACATGCGTTTGTGTAGGAGTATGGGAAAGAAAGTTAAGTACCCTTTCCTCTCCTGTCCGCGTTAGCTTGCTCAGCACGCAGCTTCTCTATTTCACGAGCCATCCCGATAAGGTTTTTCTCCATGGCCCGATTTTGCTCCACCACCTCTTCATTCCTTTTCTTCTCATATTCGTAAGCTCGTCTGAGTAAAAAAAGAAGTTTTACATAAAACAGCCAAACACTTCACTCAAACGAAATATATTCGAAAATCCCAAGGTCAGAGTTTTTTCTTTTTTTTTAACTAATTAGTAATAATATTGATGATTACATAAATTAATTAAAAGATTAAAAAAAAAACACGTACCTAGCATCCAAGATTTCGCTACGAACCTTATCCACATCGGACTTCATCGAATCAACCTGCTTATTCTCTGCCTTCAGCCGGCTCACATCCTTGCTCAGGCCCTGGACCTTGGACCCCAGCTCTTGCCTTTCCAACCCAAGCTTATGGGCCTCAGCCCTCAGCTGGGCCACCTCAGCCCTCAGGGGCTCAGAGGCCCGGACCTCAGCCTCAACCTTCAGCCCACGCTCCACCAGCTCCCGCTTCTGGGCCTCCATCTCGGCCTGTAGATTGGGCATCACGACCCGGCCCAACCGGTGGATCTCATCCTTCACGGATGTCAGGTCCCGTTGCAGCCTCACATTCTCGTCCACCACACGATAGTTTTCTGCTGACACTCGCTGGATTTCTCGGTGCTGGAGCTCCAGTTCCTCTTCCAGGGCTGCCGGGTGGGCCCGGAGAATGGGCCCATGGCGCGGGCCTGGGTGGAAATCCTCCCGGAAATTTTCCGGGTGGCGGGGCATCCGGTGGTTTCTCCCGGCCATGTAAAAAGCTCCTTTATTTTCAGTTAGTTAATAAAGGGAAAAAAAAGCTACAGCTATATATTTTACTGTACAAATAAATAGAAGCATTTACTGTTGTACTAAACTGCAGCATATGATAGTAAATTGTAAATGTGCACAACTAAACGCAATTTCAGATATTAAGCTTATCGAGGCTATTGATATGGGCAAGCACAAGAATCGTGTAAAAAGCTTGTCGATTTTTTTTTTTTTTCCCCTTTATTTAAATCGAGCTCGAATAGCTTCAGATAGAATGGTGGATGGCCTGCAACTAAGATACTCCAATATTGCATACCATCAAGAACTAATCATTCATAGACTTCAACGTGAACTTATTGAAACTGGAAATTAAGATATGCAATAAGCCGACTAAATCGATGGAGGTGAAAACTTTCTTGTGGAAAAAAAAGGTATTGTTATCCACATGTAACCTTAACAATTTATCGAAGTACGATGCACATAGCCAAAAGAAGCTGTACAAAAGTATAAAAAGAATGACCTGACATACGCTCAATGAGGCCAATGCCAAAAACTTGTTCAGTTCTCATTTCCCCCCACCAATTTCTAACCAGTTCTCGTCAAAACATAACCCAATCTTTGCATTGCACCACAGAATAAGTTTTCTCTTCATGAGCAAATCATTTTTTTTTTTCAGAGTTCAGATACTTAAATTGTAAATTCGAAAACCGGACGTTCTTTCGGAATCGTTTAAATCTACTGTCGTAGTAATTTAACCCTTAAAAATCCATTCCTGAAATCTGAATCACGCATTATCATGAAAATTAGTGAGACAATACTTCCCAGCTAGCATATCATACTTTACCAACATTTTTTTGTAAACTATGAAACAACCCACTTGTCACCATTTTAGATGCTAAAGAATGACCTTAAACCTGAGGCAGACATTAATGCTCAGTTCTCTTAGTTCTATTTTCCAAGCCAACATTGCCCACATACACTGCTATAGCATACCTAGAACAACAATTTTTATCAATAAAAGGGAAATGTTACGGTCTCGGAACCATTCCGTCGGGGTTTGTAACCGTCGAGGATAGTTGATCTAACACCATAGCATCTCCCAAATAATATTAGGGCAACTAGACCTTCCCAATTCTCAATGGCCCAGCACAGCAAAAATTGAAAACCAAACAAATTTCGCTACCCAGAGATTAAAAACGACAAATTAAAAGCTTCCTCAGCCATAAAATTTGCAATCTACAGACGAGTTTAGAGAAAAATTTATCCATGAAAGACGAAGGGAATTAGCAAGCGAGCGAATATAAAATACACAAAACAAGATAATTTTTTACAACAAAATCAAACCCTTTGCGATCTACAGAAACATAGCATCATTAATTTGCACCTGAGATCTCTTCTGATTGTTGCAGGTTTAATTTCTGATTTTGTACGAAGATTGTTCTTCTTTAGAGAGACGGCGATGAATATGAAAGCGATCGCCCGTTTGATCGTTCAAGCTATGGGCCAAATTTTGATAGATTTATTTTGGGCTGGAGTGATTTACAGTCCCATGAAATGTGGGCTTTGATAAATATGTTGAGCCCAATCCAAATTGTCTTGACTCTAGACCTATGATTTAAGTTTTGTCTAATATGATAATCATATAATTGATTACTACCAACCGTCCGTGATCACATCATCAGTCGCGTGTCAGAATTTTGTAATCTTTCAATCACATGCCCTATCATATATGAATGTTATATAATCTCATGTATAAGTTGGTGAACATTTTATTTTTTCTTGGAAACAATAGATTCATTAAAGCAAACACATAGTTGCAAGCGGCTAAGTAATCGAAATTGAAGCTTTACTCAAGGTATAGCCTAAAAACCACATCATAACACTAAATAAAAGAACTGCAACATGTGGCTCCCAATAGGAATAATACACGCTCTCAAGGAGTAGAATAAGAAAAACGACTGACACAAACAATCACAAACACATACACAACAAAACCGAATAACTAAATTAAAGTCCTCCTTAACAACCGACAAGCCACACTACAGGCCACCTCACCACCAACCACCGAGGGCTACCAACTCCACGAACAGAGACTCAGTCCATGGCACCGAATCTGAAATTGCTGTAAAACGCCTAACAAGAATCCCCTAAACCACAAGCTTCTATAAGGTCGACTAACCTCGTGTCATCATAACGAATGTCAACCCCAAAACACCAACCGTCCACTGACCAGTAGCCCGAGGTCGACAAACCCTTAGAGCCAACGACTCACACCTCGGCGGAGTCCGTCGCCCAACCCCAGGGACGACGATAAGACGAGAAGAGAGCAAATCATCACATCAACACCAAACTCCAACCCCCCCGTCAACTACCGGCAACCGAAGGCGAGGCGCCACCGGAACAGCGATCCCACACCACCAATGGAAACCTACCCCCAACACCAGGGGACAGGAGACCATTGGAAGAAAAGGCAATCCGAGCAAAATCGCCCAACCACGCCATCTAAACCACGGAGCCGCCTTCAGCCGAGAGGCCAGTCTAGAGCATGCGACGTGATGAATAGCCCATCGGTCGAGAGGCCCACAAATCGAAGTGAGACTGAGAGAGGCACTGGCAATTGTAGGAGCGCGGTGGTGGGGAGCGCCTCGCTGTGGAGGATGCCAACGAAGAATGAAAGGATTTTTTTGCTTTTCTGATTTGGGAACTTTTGCTGACGGATGATAAGAGTGAGAACCTCTACCAAGTTGGTGAACATGTTAACTTGTAGCTAAAATGGACAAAAGAGTGAAACTAATATTATTATATATCAATTTGTTTTAAAGTTGTACTTTATTACATTACTTTATTTTAAAATTATTCTATTTATTTTCATACTACTATTTAACATGTTTATATAATTATTATTCTCTTTCCATTTTTTAATATTTGTTATATCATTTTATGTAATAATAGATCCAACAACAACAACAACAACAACAAAGCCTTTTAGTCCCAAAAAAGTTGGGGTAGGCTAGAGATGAAACCCAATAGAAACAGTAGTAAAAAAAAAAGATTGGAGCAAAAGAGGAAGGAGCAAAAGTCACGGTTCCGACACGTTGATCGCTAGTCTCCAAGTGCTCTTATCCACCGCTAAATCCTTGGAGATATTCCAATCTTTAAGGTCTCTCTGAACCGACTCTTCCCAAGTGAGTTTAGGCCGACCTCTACCTCTCTTAACAACATCGGCCCGCTGTAGAACTCCCCTGCGCACCGGTGCATCAGGAGGCCTCTGTTGGACATGTCCGAACCACCTCAGCCGATGTTGAACTAATTTCTCCTCAATTGGGGCAACCCCGACCCTATCACGAATATCCTCATTTCGGATTCTATCTCTTCTTGTGTGCCCGCAAAACCAACGCAACATCCGTATCTCTGCTACACTTAGTTGTTGGACATGTTGCCTTTTTGTAGGCTAACATTCAGCACCGTATAGCATCGCCGGGCGAATCGCCGTCCTATAGAACTTACCTTTTAGCTTTTGTGGCACCCTCTTATCACATAGAACGCTCGAAGCATGACGCCATTTCAACCAACCGGCTGCAGTTCTATGCCTAACATCTTCATCAATACCGCCATCCTTTTGTAGCATCGATCCTAAATACCGGAAAGTCTCCTTCTTGGCCACCACTTGCCCGTTAAGGAACATCACCATCATCATGAGTAGCCATGCTGAAAGCGCACGTCATGTACTCGGTCTTCGTCCTACTAAGTCTGAAGCCTTTCGACTCTAACGTGTACTTCCACAGCTCTAACTTCCTGTTTACCCTGGCCCCACTCTCGTCAACTAGCACCACATCATCAGCAAAGAGCATACACCAAGGGAGATCACCTTGTATGTCCCTTGTGACCTCATCCATCACCAAGGCAAATAAATAAGGGCTCAATGCTGACCCCTGGTGTAGTCCTATTTTTATTGGAAAATCGCTGGTATCGCCCCCACATGTTCGAACACACGTCATCACATTCTTGTACATATCCTCTATGAGGGTAATGTACTTAGATGGGACTTTGTGCTTTTTTAAGGCCCACCACATGACATTCCTCGGTACTCTGTCATAAGCCTTCTCAAGGTCGATAAAGACCATGTGCAAGTCCTTCTTTTGGTCCCTATATCTCTCCATCAACTGTCGTATTAGGAAAATCGCCTCCATGGTCGACCTTCCAGGCATAAACCCAAATTGGTTTTGGGTCACACTCGTCACTCGTCGTAGGCGATGCTCGATAATCCTCTCCCAGAGCTTCATCGTATGGCTCATCAACTTAATCCCACGGTAGTTACCACAGCTTTGAACATCACCCTTGTTCTTGAAGATCGGTACTAAAGTACTTCTCCTCCATTCATCAGGCATCTTGTTTGACCGAAAGATAAGGTTAAAAAGCTTAGTTAACCATACTAACGCTCTGGCGCCCAAACATCGCCACACCTCAATAGGAATACCATCAGGGCCCATTGCTTTACCTCCCTTCATCCTCTTCATAGCCTCTCCTATCTCTGCTTCTCGGATTCTCCTCACCAAGCACCTATTGGTATCTTCAAATGAGTCAACCAACTCCAGGGTAGGACCCTCACTCTCCCCATTAAACAATTTGTCGAAGTACTCACGCCATCTGTCCTTGATCTCCCCATCCTTCACCAGTAGCCGATCCGACTCAGCCTTGATGCATTTGATTTGGTTGATGTCCCTTGTCTTCCTCTCCCGAATCCTAGCTATCTTATAAATGTCCTTCTCCCCCTCCTTCATGCCTAGGCGCTGATAGAGGTCATCATAGGCCTGACCTTCGCTACACTCACGGCACGCTTTGCAGCCCTTCTCGCTATTTTATAGCTCTCAATGTTGGTTGCACTCTTGTCGAGGTAGAGATGCTTGAAACACTCTTTCTTCTCTTGAATAGCCCTTTGCACCTCGTCATTCCACCACCAAGTGTCTTGAATAGATCCAAATGATAAATAATTACAAACATAGTTTTAACTTAAAAATACACTTTAAGTGGATTGAGATTTAATAAATAAAGTGACTTTACAAATCATCGATCAATAAATAATGCAATATCTAAAATTAATTCATAATTATCTTTCCCAAATTCTTTTTTTTTTTTCAAATGATAGATTCATTACAAAATACATACTTACAATCGACTCACTCGCCGGAAAAAGGAGGCCTACGAACATTCAAAGGTAACCTAAATCACAACACAAACACAACAAACACACAAAAAACACCCCAATGAGAAAATACAAGCTCTCCAACGGGAGAATCACGCTCCCCAATGGGAGAATCAACACTCCTAAAAACAGAGATAAAAAACACAAATGCACTCTTACAACACAACACAAACACAAACACAAAACAAAAAGAAAATAAACTATAGCCCTTCCCACAGCAGCGAAACCAGACATAACACCAATGACGCCGACACCTACGGGCGGCCACTCATACGGACAAAGACCTGATCCAAGCCTCAAAGCCAGAAACTGCACATAAATCGCCTAACCAGTTTCAAGACTAAAGGACCGCGACCCTCACCGGGGTAGACAACCCATACACCCGCAACCGGAGAAAACACCACAAACTCCACCTCCCAAATCCCAACAAATTGGGTCCAGTACACAAGACTAGACCCGACCCGACTCCACTGCAACCCAACTAACCCAAAGGCAGAGAATAACGGGAGAAGAGAGGAGAGTGGAATCATCCAATCTCGGCCCAGACCACCACTGAGGGGACAATCGGAGCCACAACCTACTCGCACAGCCTTGTCAGAAGCCCGCCTAGACGCCGAGGAATCGCCGGACCACATCTTACCTTGACGACCTAGATGGAGGCGAAACCAAGAAAGAGCCCGCCGTGTCGCTCGAAGAAGAGGCCGCTGCCACATCCGATGGTTCTCTGGAAGCAGTCCGTACAGTGCGGTGAAGGTCGCCGTCATGGTGGCCCGAAGGCCCTGCTGAGAGAAGGCAGAGGTAGCTCTGATTTAGGTTTTCTTTTGATTTGGGGAAAAGCTCGGCTTTATCGAGAGAGTGATTAAACTAGTGGAAAAAAAACAGTTTTTATAACGAGTAAAAAAGGCTTTTTATAACGGTTTTGAGTTTGTTATAGTTTCAGGCGTTATAGAAAGTATGAACTTTCTATGACGGTTGTTGAACCGTTATAAATTGACTGCCATTTATAACGATTAACATAGACCCACTATAAATATTTAGTCTACCTGTTATAGACTACACTATTCTATATCAGTTCCTCATTCACCCGTTATAAAATATACAATATTTATAACGTACTTTCATTTACCCGTTATAAACTTCTTTTGTTTACACTATAATTTATAACGGTTTACTAAATACCCGTTATAAAAACAATGAATTTGATAACGGTTAAATATTGACCCGTTATAATTTTGAACCCACATTTAAATGCACAATTTTTTATATCGTAGATAACACCTGTTATAAAAAAAGGGTGCAACATTCTATTTTCTTAAAAAACAAAACTACCATATTAACAAACAAACAAAACTACCATATCAACAATACCAAGTGACAAATAGTTTCACACTACATGTTCAACAATATATGAAGCCTGTCTAACAAAAGTCTAATCTTATCCTACTTCACTAATGAAGTTATATCGAGAAAATGCTGAGTCCAACGTCTCATTACATCATTAATATCATCACTCGAGAAGGGTTCGCCCAAATTAAACACCTGCAATTTGAAAAAAATAATTATAACATATTATCAAGACGAAAAGATAGAACAAATTATTTACTTGAAAATATAATAGTGCTTGATATTTACAAATTATTTTTGTTCACAATTACCTTATCAAAGTTGTTAGTAACTTCAAGTGTGATGATTTCCAACATATATCTCATAATGAAATACCCGCATTCAACACCTCCCGATTGTTGGCGACACTTGTAAAATATAAAAGGAATCGTATAAAATTAATAAACTTACGAAAAATAAGATAAATGTAATGATTAAATTTCTAGTAACAAAATGAAATTGCAAGTTACAAAATAACATTGTTTAAAAAATAAATTTACCTTTGGATAGACCAATTCGGGTTTCTGTTTGTAGGGATGATTTCCCTTCATTACCTGATATGTGGAAGATGCCCTAACATAATAAATGTAAAATAGAGAGTTTAGTTTCAAAATAAATTCTAACCAATAGATCAAAATCATCTAAAATAAAACATACCTCGTGATTTTCTGGACTATATCACTCTTAAGCTTTTTTGACAAGGAACAGAAGCAAACCACCATATTCTGTTTAGGTGAAGTACAATCAACTGCCAATGATCCCTAACATTTCAAAAAGAAGAAAACATTTTGTGTTGTTAGTTTATACTTATTTGTATGGGACAACAAGAAATGACATGAAAGTGAAGTTACTTACTGGCTCAGATATGGTGCAAGAAAGTATTCAAAATCTCCCTTTATCAGTCTTTCTTGAATGTACTTCATTGCATGTTCTCTACTGTTACCTTTGCTTTGGAGTGAGAGCGGACACATCAATCCATATTTATTTTCTCTGCCAGATTCTTTCAAATTTTTGTGCAAATACCTGTAAAAAACAAAAACAACAACAACAACACTAACAACAACAACGACAACGACAACAACAACAACAACAACAAAAATAAGTATATCTAGTTTATTAACCATATTCCGCTTTTTTGAAAGATTCGTATGTAGGCATAACTGTGGTTTCTAAGATTATTTTATTTTACTTTATTTATTATTTTATTTTCAGTCTACAACAAGGTGTAGAGAAGCCCAAAGGACCACTTGAGGCTCTCCGACCAAAATTACAGGTAACTGTGCTTCTTTTTGTTACTGGGTGCAGCTGATGCAGGTTCTATTCTGAATTCTAATAGGTTTTATTGAACATGTTGAACTATTTTCTATCCAAGTTATAACTGGTTTTGTAAGATAATTGTGGCATATTCCTTTTCTTTTATTCATTTTCTTATTCGTCACCTTTATCTTTTTTGCTTTTAAGGATAACTAGTAGATTAAGCCAAAACTTTTGTAGATTTTATCATAGATTCATAATACTAATATTTGTGCCGTGGAACTTTGATTTTGAACTTAGTTTTCCTAAAGCAGTACTTGCGAAATCGTTTGAATGTTTTGTCCCTCTCAGATATAGGTAACTAAATCCAGTTAATTTCTAATTTCTATGCAGATGGAACTCCTGCGCCAGCCGAAGATGCTACCACAAATGAATGAGAACCGAGCAAAAGAGTACATTTTTCGTCACAAATAAAGCTTGAAAAAAAAGATAAAAAAGGGAAATGTACTCTTATGCCTGCTCAAGGAAGAATGTATCTTCAATTTCCTAAGATTGAAAGGTCTTCCTGATAATTTCTTGTTGTAAACTATTCTACTGCTACCCAGACACTAATGAAGTTCACTATTGAGATCTTATATATACATTTTGGACTCCAATTTAAAAAGAAGTCTCTAAAACATTTTTCAGGTAATAAACTTCAATACATGGCCCAAACATCTAAAAATGTGTATTTTGCAATTCAATTGTCTAATTTAAGATTTTTGCGTGTTTCAAGATTGAAGGAGGCAATTCAGTTATTTACCTTATGACTTCCAGGTGGGAAGCACATAGCTAGGTAGCTAACCTATTTACTATATCACCATTCAGATTTTAAATGAGCTCTAGAGTCTAAGAACCTAAACTAATCATCCTGAGTTGTATCAACAATAAGATTTAATAGCATATATGCAAATCAAAGGTTGAACACCAATGATGTTATGTCATTTTAATTTCTTTAAAACTAAGATTCCTGGTCTCCATCAAAGCATAAATCACAAACTTCCAGTTGCAGGTCTTTACTTTAGTGATGCTCATTTTTGTTTCTAGATAAGTAGCCTAACTTTAAGGACAAATTAGCTACATTCTATCTCAGTAGCATAGAAACCATGATACCTAGTGTATTTGTGCTTCCATTGGTTGTACTACTGATCTAGAAGTTGATAATATGCATTCTAGCAAGAAACATTGGGTATGATCATCACGAATCAAATAAACAAGAAATCGAAAATCCCGCTAAAAATTTACCTTTCGAACAAATAAAAAATCGAACGAACGGCGAGCAGCAGATGGCAAGGGCTCGGTGCAGCGGACAAAGAGGGCTCGGTGCAGCAAATATACAAACGTCCTTGAAGATAGAAATTTCATGTCCAAAGAATTCAGTTTTGAACAGAGGTACAAATTTAGAAGTATTCAGGGCTCTGCTCGGCAAAACGAAATCAAAATCACAATCTCCAATATCAACAACAATCAGACTCAAGAGTTGGTTTAGCCAAAATACCTTGAATTGGAGATAAGGAACGAAATCACCGGAAGAACAAAGCGATTTGTCCGACTCTGTGGTGCTGCGAAGATCGTCGCCCAGTGTGCTGTGAAGGCTGGTCGTCGGACGTGGAAGTGGCTGGGAGTCGAAGGTCCCCGCAGTTGCCGAAAGAGAGCTCGGTCCTTGAGAGCTCGAAATTGCCGAACAATGGTCGAGACTCGGGAGTAGCTGCAGCCTGACGGAAAATCAAGGCCCGATATCGCCGGAGGTCGAAGCCCGTCCGAGGTTGCAGTACGAACGTCGTGGGCTTGTGATGAACGGCGACGGGGTCTGTGATTTTGGGATTTTGTGAATTTGTGCTAGATAGGGCTTGTGATTTTGTGATTTTGTGGGAGAGATAGAGGCAGAGGTACGGTTAGGCGCGAAATACATACGTGGTTTTGAAAATAGATCTGATAAACCTAATTTTATGGTAACAGTTGTTTAAATACCCGTTATAAACAATTGAGAATCTAAATAATGTGTAACGGCTTTTAAATAGCCGTTATAAATAATTGAGAACTCGAAAAATTCATAATGGGTATAATTAGTTTGATAGACACCCGTTATAAAAAGAACATTATTATTACAAAAATGCCATTGTCTTAATTTTTATAACGGATTTAACAAACCCGTTATAGAAACCCTGTTATAAAAAACATTTTTTCTACTAGTGATATATTAATCTTTTTCCAATTCGGTTGAGTGTTTTATTAAGCTCACAAAGTAATTGGGAATTTTGAGAAAAGTAAAAAATGCCAACTTGTTAAAGTAGAAAACGACGGTACAGAATTATTATAGTTATTATATGAAAATTAAGTTGCATTACTCAAAAATAATATGTATTTATTGTTGTGACCAACAACTCAAAGTCCAGTTCTTTTTATCAAGCCCACATACAAGCCCAAATGAGGTCTATTCTAAAACTAATTGGCAATAGAAGGAGTAACCCACCAAGCTTATATATTGACTTGGAAATTTTTAATCTTCCGATGTGGGATTGAGTTTGTATACCCAACATTTATTATATTTGTATGTTGTTTCAAAATAGGGAATATGAAGATATTGATATTGCTTGAAGGAGACAAGATCTCAATCTTTAACTTTTCGTAACTTAGTTATTCTCTTACTATATAGTATATAATTGGATGTATTTATGTTTCTTTTACTTGTAGGGAAAATGAATAAATTTGGATAATAAAATGAGCAAGAATGAAAGATTTTGAAATATGAACCGTGAGTTAAGAAATGAGGAAATTGAGCAAAAATGAAAAAAATCGAGCATGGAGATATTTTCAAGAGTTGACAAGGAAACTAATCGAAGATGGTTCCACAATATTAATAAACGGGAAACACATTTGTATCTCAAGAATCCAGAGAAGATATTCGTACGTGGACACTTGCAAGACATAGAGATTTTGTTTTCTAAGTTGAATGTGAAGGTCGTGAATACTTCAAACCCTCGATTTATAATGAACCTACAAATGATATATAGTTTTGAATACAGTTTAGTTTCACAGGTTCTTGTAATTGTGTGAGTGGTAGTGCAAACGACCCGACCCACTTGAACGACCTTGGATCCATCGATGATCCAATGAATGACCTGCAAACCAGCACCGAGGGTGGTCTTGGCGTAGATGCCCTGATGCTTAAGTCAATACAAGGTGATGAAGAAGACAATGAACAATATCAAATGTGCATATATGTATGTATATTAGAGTGTGAGAGTGTAAATGATCATACCTCACCTCTTTATCTACGAGTGTTACTTTGTTGCCCAAGACCGCCGGACTAGGCTGCCCGAGTGCCTGAGCTACCCGTTCGTACTCCTGAGTGCCCAAATTGTCCAATTATGTTTATCCATGTGATCTTATCCACGTGCCCTTCTATCTTAGTTATATTCATTTTTATCTATTATGTGATGTGTTCACATTAGTCTACCTCATTAGGTAGCCTACTCGTCCTATCAACTCAGTTTCCCTTAATTTATACGACCTTCAGCGAGTAAGCTTATCTATTAGGTCGTACATCGTTCTATAGGTCTCTAGGTTGAGTTTCTTTCAAACTAGCCGAGAGTCCTAGCTCAACCTGTTGTCATGCTGCTTTGTCAATAAAGTTACTGTCGACATGTTCTTTCCACGACCTCTTACTTCTTTATTGTCTAACTGACCTGCCGGTTTACTAGATCCGTTCGAATCGTTCTTAGGTTGTACTTGACTGGACTATGCTGCTATAGTACCTCATATCATCTGTTCCCCCTCTCCCCACTCTGGTCGAGAATATAACTCGACCTAAGAGTAGAACCAAACATCTTCAATCTTATTTACTTCAATTATGATCTTTTTTTTTTTTTTGCTCAAGTTGTTTTCTTTTTACCTCTGGTAACAACTATGATCTCGACCTAAGGACAAGGTCTCCATTTCGAAATTTGAAATTCAAATTCCTGACACTTTATCAGTTGATATAAAGTCCTTTAAGTCAAACTGACGTCATTTTCTATCGACTTGTTCGCTTCAAATCCAGTTTCTTTCTCAAATGATGCACCAGTTAATGTTGCTTCATTTATGCACACCCAATTTTACTTTTATCCAACTGTCTAATCGACATGTCCTTCTAACTTGCCCTTTTAATCTTTCCCATCTATTTCAACCTTGATCATACGGTCCTACTCGATCACCTCTTTTTCTTCATAACCTTCAATCTTGGTCGTCCATACTAATTTATATCAAACTGTTGAGCTCAACTGCCTCTTCCACTTCTTTCATCTTTTCCTATAAGTAGGCCCTCATTCTTCATTTTTCTCTTTTCCGCCTCTGCTATGATTCTTCTTATATTCTCTTTTTGAAAACCTCAGTTTTCACTGTTGTTATTCCGTCGTCGACCACAACACCGTCTTGTTGTCACCAAATAACATTCAGCCTCCAATCATATTGGTGAGTCAGTCATTTTTTTTTATTGCCAATAATATTCTATTTAATTTCTATTGAAATCTACATCTTTCAGGCTCCAAAGAACCTATTCCTCAGTTCATTTTCTTCAAATTCACCTCCATTAGATATATTTTTTCTTCTTCTTTTGTGCGTTTTTTAGATTCTCACTCGACTAGCGACTCCGATGATGCCATGTTGATGGGAACATGACCTTCCCATACTCTTCTCCCACCTTTTCATCTCCTTATTTTTCTTCATCTTCTTCTCTATAAATCCTCCCTTGACCTACTTCTTTGTCCTCGCGACCTTTTCATCTGGTCGATGAGCTTAAGGAGGACATCGACTTTTCTCCCCATCTTGTGTCATGACCTAGTTTGGTTCCTCTTGCACGACCTCTTCCCGACGCTTAGAAATACTGCCCAACATATGGTTATTGTTGCTCTCAAACCTAGCACCTTCCTTTAGGTCACTAAGCACTGGCAAAAGCATTTTATGATTTTCAGTGAATTACCGACCAAACCGGTGCTTCATCACCACCGAACTTTTGATACCAACGACCAACCTCCCACTAGGTGTTACATATTTTTCCATGACAAGATCGAGTTTGGTCTTAGATTTCCCATTCGCTCCGATCTTATTTGCATGTGCCACATATACGACCTCCCTATCAACCAGCTTTCTCCCAACTCTATTAGGATGTTCTTACTGTAGGTTAGGTGATGTCAAACTCCAATTTTTAGATATTTTTTTGGATATAATCATCACAAGGGAACAATATACATAACAACGTGCAACCGAGCTAATTTCATAAATGATTATCCCTCCAATGTTGTCCCCTAGAAGACTGGGTTTTTCTAAGTTTGACATGTCAATCGTCTTTAGTTTTCTTTTGAGTGACTGACTGAACTACCTTTCCGGCTTGAATTCCCCCCCACGCAATGAGGATTTCAACCTGATGATCACTTCTTGGCATGAGCTTCACATAAATTCTAGTAATGATTGGCAACGAGCGTATCTTATCCCATTGGGCTTTTGCAAAGGGGAGCCTTTCCCCATCACTGATTTGGTATAAACAAGCATGAACTTTTTTTTAACTATATGATTTCATTTTCCTTTTGATTGGAAGCAATTATTTGATTTTTGCAGAATACGCACTAAAGTCCATGAAGTCGACCTCCTCATTCAACGGTAAGGGGAAAACTCCATCAACCTCCGATGAGGGTCGCCCTGAAGGACTTCTTGTCGAGCTTGACCCAATAAAGCAGGCGGCCCAGACGTAGGGGCCTGCATCTCTTCCTCCTTCTGAGACGACCACTTAACCGAAAAAGTTTGAGCTCAGCTGCGGCCAGTGGGAGCTCGAAGCAGGCTCGCATCGAGCAGGTTGAGGTCAACGTGCCCCACTCCTTTACCACCAATACATAGACATTCACCTTCGACCTCATGCAAGTTTTACCTTCTGAGGAGACTAACATTGGGGATCTAACCGCAAGGGCCGGTCTGAATACGCATCTAAAACTGTTTCCCAAGTACATCTTCTTACTTAGTCCTCATTGATAAGTTTTTTTTTTCATAAACGCGGTCTTCACACTCTTTCTGATTCACATCTCATGTCTACGTTGGTCCATAAGCTCGATGTGAATATATGAACCTATTTTCCTTTCTATGAGGATCTCAAGGCTGATCTGAAAAACATGAAGAAAAAAAACAACTGACAAAGAATAACTTGGAGCTGAAGAAACAACTCACCAAGGTCTCGGGGGAGCACGTCGATGCCCTTAAGGAAAAATATAAACAAAAAGAAAAGGAGGTAGGGATTGAAAGTACTGGGGGCCGAAAATAAGGTCACAAATAGTTCCTCACGAGCTGGGTGGGAGGTGTCTTTGTGAAGGCTTATCGCGAGCAAGTCGTGGAGAAGTTCTACAAATCTCCGAGCTTCCTCTAGAATCTTGGTGCAACTGCTTTCAAATACCTTAATTTTGCTCTGGACCAAGCTGAGAAGAAGATCCAAGCTCTAGGTTTTGCGGAGGTCATATTCCGTTGGATTCATATTCCAACTAAGACCCAATAAATTTTGCGGAGGTCATATTCCATTAGAATATACGTTAGAATTTTGATTGAAAATTAGTATCGTTGGATTTTCTATTAGAATATGACATTTTATTTAGTAGCGACAATAGTTTAGAGCATTTTGTTTATATAATAATTCATTTACATTCAATTTATATTCTAAATCTAACTCCACTTTAACTCAACCACACTATTATCAATATTATCAATATAATTAAATAATACAAACCAATCATTTTTACCCACCATATCAACTTTAATTCACAATTTATCAACTCACATAATTTTAACTAATTAGCACTTCACGTCATTGATCTCATACTTTTATATCAAATCAACTTTAATTATTTTATTTTAAAAATTATGGTAATATAAAATTAAAATCTCATTAACGGCTAACAATCTAACTTTTTCAAAATTAACCCTTATTAATTTTTAAAGAAAAAAAAACTCATTATGAGGGAATTTATTTGTAAGCAAGGACGCCATTAGTAACTGATAACCATTAAAGCTTTATTAGTTTACTGTTTATATAGTCACTGCTTACGTTTAGTGTAGGTTGTGGAAGTGGAAGATGGAACATCAGCGCCGACAATAATCTAATTTAGAATAATTATGTGGCGACTTGCTTAAGCGAAAGAAAAAGCACCAATAGAATCGACAATCGAGATTGGTCAAAATTAACAAAAAAAGCCCCACATATTTATGCAAATTGCACATTTGTATGTAATTTTTTTTTTTTTATTTGTCTTGGTGCTACGAATCTAGAATCATGAAGCTGAATTATAAATAAAGAAAAAAGAATCTTCATTACATCAATTAATAAGAATAATTGAATTAAAATAATCACAGGGATTAATATTAGTTTATGTCCAAAATATTAGTTTAGGCACAAGCTGTGATTTTATGTCCAAGTCAAATGTCAGATTTTATGTTTTTTTTTTTTTTCCTTTTATATGATCCTCAATGTGTGTTGATCAAAAGATTAGAATGAAAACA
>CACSLK010027837.1:10727087-10737381 GCA_902706635.1 Striga hermonthica | reverse complement strand
CCGCAGCCGCAGCCGCAGCCGCCGCGCCCCCGTTCACGCAGGACGATTTGAAGAAAATCGCCGCCTACAAGGCCGTCGAGCTCGTGGAATCCGGCATGGTCGTCGGGCTCGGCACGGGCTCCACGGCCCGACACGCCGTGGACCGCATCGCCCACCTCCTGAAGCAGGGGAAGCTCAGGGACATCGTCGGGGTGGCCACCTCCATGAAGACGCACGAGCAGGCCGTCTCCCTCGGCATCCCCTTATCGGATCTCGACTCCCACCCGGCCGTAGATCTGGCGATCGACGGCGCCGACGAGGTCGACCCGGATCTGAATCTGGTCAAGGGCCGGGGCGGGTCGCTCCTGAGAGAGAAAATGATTGAATCCGTGAGCAAAAAATTCATCGTCATCGTGGATGAATCCAAGCTGGTGAGCCACATAGGGGCTAGCAGGCTGGCCATGCCAGTCGAGGTTATCCCCTTCTGCTGGGAGCATTCCCGGAGAAGGCTGGTGGATCTGTTCGCCGATAGGGGCTGTTTTGGTGAGCTCAGAAGGTGCGGGAAGGATGGGGAGATCTGCGTGACGGACAACGGGAATTACGTAATCGATCTATACTTGGAGAGGGATATTGGGGATTTGAAGGAGGCTAGCGACCGGATTCTGAGGCTGCCGGGGATTGTGGAGCACGGGATGTTTATTGGCCTGGCGACCTCTGTGATTGTGGCCGGCGTTAGCGGCGTGACTGTGAAGACGAATGTCGGGGGAGAATTGGAAGTGGATTATTTTAGTTATGGGGATTTGAGGAATGGATTTTAAGGCCCTGAATTTGTAGGTTAAGCCGTTAAGATTGGAGTAGGGATTAAAAGTGAGCGGAGTTTAATTGATGGAGTCTTAGTTGCCTTGTGTTGGTTAATTCTGGTGAATTGATTGATGAAGGTTTTATTTATGGGAAATAGTAAGGTCTCGTTGCGGAATTATTTCGTCGGAGTTTGTAATCATTAAATCACCATGTAACCGTTAGAGATAGTTGATCTAACGGTTACAAATTCCGACAGAATAATTCCGCAACGGTGTCGTAGCATCCTCATTTATTTATATTATCTTTCAAATAATTTTGAGTGTAGGTGGCGAATGAATGAATGCTAATTTAAATTCCAACAGTTGAGTGAAAAGAAGTGACACACATATATGAATTTTGATCGTTTCATTAAACATTTTTTTTTTAATGGAGAAAACGCCCCGGAATGGTGGGAGATTAAGGTTGAATCTTCATTAAGGCCGAATCTCTAACCTATATATAGTCAAGAGTCCAATTGGACTAAAAGAACACAGGTCTAAACATGTCCAAACAACAAACAAAACAAAAACGAAAAAAGGAAAAGATACAACAACCAAAACGAAGAGTTTGAACCTGAGCTGACAGGTGCCTAAGCGAGCGGTCTTCACCACAAAGTAGGCTGCAATACAAAAATTACAACACGACTACCCAAATCTTGACGAGCGGTAGTCAACTTGATCCATCTGTACAAGAGTACGGAAGCAGAGAGGGGCGTCATCCGGATGTAAAATGCGCCTCTGGGGAGTGGAGGAACCGAGGCTAGCTCGGTAGTTAGCGGGTCGATTCCCCTTGCGGAAAATATGTAGGATCCAGTAGCAAATCGACTGAAGTGTGGATTTGATGCGCACTGAGCGGGTGTTGAATCTGCCACGAGCTCTGGTGTAGAGGGTGACAACAGCGGCAACATCCAGCTCAATCCAAATGTGAGTACGTAGAGACAGAGACTGCAATCTGAAGCGTCTAAACCTCTGCGTCGTAGCTCGAGGAGGTCTGAACAGGGTCGTAGAAAGGTGGTAATGAGAGCTTCGCTATGATCCCTAATCAGCCCCCCGCGTTCGACTACTCCGGTGAGTCGGTAAATTTTGAGCTAGTTTAAAATTAGTTTATTAAAAGACAAAAAAAACTCATTCCATTATGACTCAAGTACATTAACTTTTATGCAACTCTATGTAGCTCGACTACTCTTTAAGGCTCAAATTCAATTTATTAAAATTTGAGCGCCTGCTCGTTTAAAACTTGACTCGGTTCATTAAAGGAGTCTTCAAAAGGCAAACGCGTCAGGAGCAAAGGGAACATGTACTCCTATAATCACTTTTGAACACTTATCCCAAAATCAAGGCAATCACACCTCTAAAGGCTCTCTTTATACAAGTATAGTTGAAGGATAACAATATGTTGCTATTACTTGACTTGACATATCTTACAGTGTTAATAGGGTTCATTACCCTTTAGACACTCATTAGGAAGCAGTTAAAAAAATTATGAGGTATCTAAGAGGCACTCTTCATTATGGTCTTCAAATTGTGAAATCAAAACAACTCACCATTGCACGATTTTCTGATTCTAATTGGACAAGTGATGTAAAAGACAAGAAGTTTACTTCTTGCTTTTGTGTGTTCTTATGAGAGAATTTAGTTCATGGAAATCAATGAAACAAGCTAGTGTCTCATGATCAAGCACTGAATCAGAGTGGAGAAGCTTAGCTAATGCAACAACTGAGATAATGTGCCTGCAATCTTTATTTTGTATTTTTCCAGAACGGCAGAGAATTTTATTGATACAATTGCACAAATGTGCAAAGATACAACCCCTAGCTGAATAATAGAACCTAAAGGTAAATAAACTGGGATGACGGATCAGAAGACCGCCTATAACTGACATTTGCAATGCTAGAAATCAAAACACAAGACTCACGACATGGCAAGACATACTCTAATATAAACTACAAAGCTCCCAAAAGAAGAATAAGATGGTTGCAATCTTTATTGAAGGAATTGTTCTTTCCACTTCAAAAAAACATAATGTATATGGGTGAATAAGATAAACACTATAACAGTGGCCTCTAATCTAGTACAACTTTACCATGTAAAAACCGGCTTTGATGCCATGTAAGAAACGGGGAAAAAAACGGGTGTGGTCCCACGCGTGTGAAGCGCCATAACAGGGAAGCCCAGATGAGGTTCTATCCCAAAACCAATTGGTGGAAGGTGGAGTAGTCCAACAGATTTATAAATTAGACATATTTTTCCTATATAAACGATGTGAGATACCTCATAAGTGAATATTTTAATACATTGGTATTTATACGACAAAGTATAATCGTTAATTATGTGGTTTATTTGAATATGAGATTATAATCGTATATAACATATTTGTGAATTGTGAGATAAAATGAAGTTATTTTATGAGTTGTGCAATAAAAGAAAGAATATTTTTTTAAATATAGTGAAAAAGGGGTCCGCGTTTTGGTAATCCAAGTAAAAGTTTGCATAATATATATTGCTAAGGGGTAAAGGAAAAGGAGAACTTTCGAACTTAAGTCTATTTATTTGCCACATATGCAAAAAGAGACCTAAAGCATTGTGGATGCTCTAATAAACCTTGATGATCACTTAAGAAAAAGTCAGTTGGCAGCTTTCAGGATTTAAGACACTTTTTTTTTTTTTTAAACCATAAAAGAAATAGTATGATATTGTTGTGTATAGTCAAGAGTTATGATGATGCTAATTATGCTTTCTTCATTTCACGCTTTAAGGCACTTTAAACTTTAGAGAAGGTTTATAATTGCGATGCAAAATTATCTTATGTTTTCTCCACATTTTAAGGCAGATAGGAAGCATTGAGATAAATCAAGAAAGCTAATGGTTATTAATTTATTATAAGTCCATAGTTAATTAACATAATCGATTGTGGGAGTCTGTTTTTAGTAGGGCTTGGCCACCCAGCACCGTATATGAGCTTCAGCTCTTATTAAGGACTCACGTATTAGAATATTTATTTGCGAGTTGTCTCACATCGTATGTATAGTGAAAATATGTCTAATTTATAATTCTAATGGGTTACTCATCTTTCCACCAATGGTTTTAGGATGAAACATTACTTATGATTCATATGAGTTTTCCCTGATTTGGTGGGCTTCACGTGCATAGGACTGCACCCATTTTTCCTCATGTTTCTTACAATAAAAAATAAAAATAAAAAACACTGCAAGTAAGATTTAGAGTTTGGCAATGTTTAGATGTTGGGATATTTCTTCTTTTATTTCGAAGTTCTTTTCTCTGAATTGTACTGCATGGGCATGGACCCGTTTATTTTCTGTTTTCATGGTTTCCTTTGTAATCGCTTTTGTTACTTAAAAAGGCGTCGATCCCCGAGGTACGAGCCTCTGACCTCTGGTATAGCTACGCCCAAACCTCGCTCTTTTATGTTTTTGTTAGCCTTATTGTTTAGGTGACGTGTCAGGTTGAAATCGGTCATTATGGCCTCTTAGCTCAATCGTTTATATTGAGCTTCTTCTTCCTGTTTTCAAAAACATATTTTCTATGAAGAATATACAGAAAACTTTCCCAAAAATGTTTTGAGATCTTCATCTTTACATGGTACCAGAGCGGGTAATCAATGGCGCGCCAAGCAGAAGCGATCGCTACCAGATATGCTCGGGGTTCAGATCCACTACTGTTGCAAAGCTCAGACAATCCAAGCATGGTGCTCGTAAGCTTTCTGCTCACCGGATCTAACTATCTCCATTGGAGCCGTGCAATAAGGTTAGCACTCGGAGCTAAGTCGAAACTAGGGTTTGTATATGGTACAGTTCCTATTCCTGATTTGGATTCAGAAGATTATCAGCAATATCAAAAGGTTGAATTCATGGTGATTTCATGGCTTTTAAACTCAATCTCGAAGGAAATCGTTCAAGCTTTTATGTATGTTAAGACTGCAAAGCAGCTATGGGATGAACTTGCTGAGAGGTATGGAGAATGCAATGGACCTCTCCGATATTAGCTTCGAAAAGAGATTTCGAATTTTGCTCAAGGTAATATTACAGTCACATCTTATTATAGTAAGCTGAAATGTCTTTGGGACGAATATGGCTGCATAGTAGCTCTACCTGAATGCAATTGTTGTGCTGAGAAAGCTTATAGTGATCATGATTCAGAAACCAAACTTATGCAATTCCTTATGGGATTTGATGACATATTTGAGCCAGTGAAGAACCAAATATTGCTCATGGAACCCTTACCTACCATAAATAGGGCATATTCCATGATTCTGAAAGTTGAGAAGCAGAAATCGGTTCATAACCTAGTGCAGGAAGGGTTGGATAGCTCAGTGATGTTGGCAAAAGGTGCATATGGAAGGGGAAGTACTAATACGGGAAATGTAGGTAGAGGTAATACAGGCATGAGTAATTATGGAAGAGGATCATTTGGAAGTGGAGGTTTTGGTCAGAACAACAACAATGGGGGTAGAGGGAGAGGTCAATTCAGACTTTCTAAGGAAGAAGGGGCAAAACTATACTACGAACATAGTGGATATAATGGACATGAAATCCAAGGCTGTTTTAAATTAAATGGCTATCCAGAATGGTATAAAGAGTTCAAAAATCAGAAAGGAGGTCAACTTGCAAATATGGTGGATGACCAAAGTATAAGTGCAAAGTCAGTTGCGGCTGAGAATGAGAAACAACAAACCCTTGGACCTTTGGGTGACATCAGCTCGTTGTTACAGAAGGAGATTGCAAAATATATGTCTAACCAACAACAGGCAACAGACTCATCTTCTTATTCATATCACTCAGATTTCTCAGGCAATATTAATCACTTTGGGTTCTCACTGCTGGATAACATAGAAGAAACTAGTTGGATTATGGATACTGGGGCTAGTAGACACATCTGTTGTAACTCTGAGTTGGTGGAAAACTTCAACACTGTCAGCATGCCTATAACAGTGAACCTACCCAATGGAGCAAAAATAAAAGTGACAAAAGTTGGAGATGCTAAATTGACAGATAAGCTCATTTTGAGGAATGTCTTGATAGTACTTGAATTTAGGTACAACTTACTGTCCATTGGGCAACTCACAGAGGAAAAAACTTTGATATGTACTTTTGACAAGCAAGGTTGTAAGCTACAAGATCCTAAAAATGAAAGGGTGTTGGCAGAAGGTACAGCTCATGGAGGTTTGTATATTATTGAAGGAAAGAGGTTCTTAATCAACCATGTTAAGGACAACTTTGAAACTCAGCAGCTAGAACTGTGGCATAAAAGGTTAGGGCATAGCTCCATATCATGCATGAGGCACATTGATTTTCTGAAGCCATTTTGCAAGGAGCAGAAGGTTAAGCCCTGTGATGTATGTCATAGGGCAAGACAAAGCAGGTTACCTTTTCACCTTAGCACAACAAAAACTAAGAACATGTTTGATTTGCTTCACATTGATATTTGGGGACCTTGTCATGATGAATCAATTACTAATGTGTCATACATGCTGACAATAGTAGATGATAAGAAATTGAGCATTTGGATATTCCTCATGAGATATAAATCTGAAACTTATTTGAAGTTGAATTATTTTGTTAAGTTTGTGAAAGTGCAGTTTGGAAAATCCATAAAGCAAATAAGGATAGATAATGGCTCAGAATTTTTGGGTCATGAGGTCCAAGGTCTGTTCAAGGAGAAAGGAATACTACACCAGAGAACTTGTCCATACACTCCACAGCAGAATGGAGTGGTGGAAAGAAGGCACAGAACCATCTTGGAGATTGCTAGATCCTTGTTATTTCAGGCAAATTTGGAAAAAAAAAATAATTTGGCCCTACACTTTATTAACTGCAGTGCACATTCTGAATTCTTTGCCCAGTGAAGGATTAGGATAGAAAGCACCTCATGAACTGCTCTATGGAAGACAACCAGATTATGAGAGGTTCAAAATATTTGGATGTCTGACTTATGCATATAAACATGACCCCAAGAGAAGGAAATTTGATGATAGGGCTTCAGCTTGTGTATACCTTGGAAATGTTCCTGGAGTCAAGGGACATAGACTATATGACTTGAAGGATGGAGATGTCTTTGTCTCAAAGGGATGTGATATTTCATGAGCACATCTTTCCTTTTAAGGGAGAGTTTCAAGCAGAACCTCAGAAACCCACCTTGCCAACTTCGATTGAAGAAGATGATGAAAGAAGTAGTTTTGATAAAGAAACAGAAACTCTACCTGAAATTGTTATTACCGATTGCCCTACTAAGACTACAGAAGTTCAGTCTGCACCAAATGATGGGAAAAGAGTGATAAAGGCTCATGTATGGCTTCAAGATTATGTTACTCACATCAAGCATGATGACTTGGCACAGAAGGATCACATTTTGTTTTTGGCTGAGGTTGACAAAACAGCCAGTGAACCCCCTTTTATGGATAAGCTGTCAGAGATTCTAGATGGGTGCTTGCTATGCAAAAGGAATTGGGGGCCTTGGAATCAAATCATACATGGAAGCTTGTCCATCTTCCTGCTGGAAAGAAAGCAATAGGCTCAAAGTGGGTATACAAGATTAAGAGGAATCCTGATGGCACTATTGACAAATTTAAGGCAAGGTTAGTTGCAAAGGGTTATTTGCAAGTTGAAGGTGTGGATTTCAGAGAGAGTTTCTCACCAGTGGCAAAACTAGTTACTGTGAGACTCTTGATTGCTTTGGCAGTTCAAAATGGATGGGGCTTACACCACATTGATATTAATGATGCTTTTCTTCATGGTTTTCTTGAGGAAGAAGTCTATATGTTGCCCCCTCAGGGATATCACAAAGCTAAACCAGGTGAGGTATGCTTGCTTCAAAGGAGTTTATATGCCTTGAAGCAAGCTTCTAGGCAATGGAATTTGGAGTTTTCTGAAAATTTAATGGCATATGGTTTCAAGCAATCTACCTCAGATCATTGTCTTTTTGTCAAGGATGATTCTCGTGGATTTCTGGCTCTAGTCATCTATGTAGATGATGTGCTCATCACAGGGACATCCCTCACTAGAATACAAAATTTAAAGGATTATCTGGACAAGCTGTTCATCATTAAGGATTTAGGAATAGCCAAATACTTCATTGGCTTGGAAATTTTTCCTGTTAATCAAGGTGTCCATCTCAGTCAAAGGAAGTACATACTTGATCTGGTCAAAGATCTTGTCCTTCAAGCCTCTAAGTCTACTGTTACTCCTTTTCCACAGGGATTAAATTTGTCTACTCATCAAGGCTTACCTATGCATGATCTTGAGCCTTACAGAAGGCTTGTGAGAAGGCTTTTGTACTTGAATTTGTCTAGACCTGATGTCTCTTATGTTGTTCAACAGCTTAGCCAATACATCAAAGCTCCTTTGGACAGTCATTGGTCTGCAGCTCTGCATTTAGTCAAATATTTGAAGGGCACTTGCTCATTGGGGCTGTATTTTTCAAGGAATATTACCACTTCCTTTCAAGCTTTCTGTGATGCTGATTGGGGTACCTGTGCACTTACTAGAAAATCCATCACAGGATACTGCATCTTCCTTGGTACTGCATTGATCTCCTGGAAAACCAAAAAGCAAAAGACTGTGTCTAAGTCCTCCGTAGAAGCTGAGTATAGGGCCATGGCCACTACTGTCTGTGAACTGCAGTGGCTTGTTGGGTTGGCTAATGATCTAAAGCTCAAGTCAGCTCTTCCTATTGACCTGTGGTGTGATAACAAAGTCGCTCTCCATATTTCTGCCAACCCGGTTTTCCACGAAAGGACTAAACACTTGGACATTGATTGCCACGTGGTTAGGAACAAGTTCAAAGAAGGGTTTATTCTGCCCCCACACATTTCTTCCTCTCTGCAGCCTGCTGATGTGTTTACCAAACCACTGGGGGCTGTTGATTTTCGATTCTATGTGCTCAAGTTAGGAATGGTGGATTTAAGCCACATTCCTACTTGGGGGGGGGGGGGGTGTTGAGATGTTGGGATATTTCTGCTTTTATTCCTAAGTTCTTTTCTCTGAATTGTACTGCATGGGATCATGCAACTACCAAAAGACAAGAGGGCGATAGGATGCATGTGGGTATTTGCAAAGAAAGATGGATTTTCTCAGAAGAATAATGTGCGCTACAAGGCAAGGTTGGTGGCTAAAGGCTACGCTCAGAAGGAATGAGTTGATTATAATGAAGTGTTTTCTCCAGTTGTTAAACACTCTTCCATTAGAAGTTTGTTGGCCTTAGCAGCACAGTTGGATTTAGAGCTAGCTCAACTTGACGTGAAGACGGCGTTCTTACACGAAGATTCAGATGAGGAAATCTATATGACTCAGCCAGAAGGTTTCAAAATTCTTGGAAAAGAGAATTGGGTATGTATGTTGAACAAATCGTTGTACGGACTGAAGCAATCTCCGAGGCAGTGGTACAAACAGTTTGATAAGCTTATGATTAGGCATAAGTACACGCGAAGCAGACATGATCATTGTGTGTATTTACGCAAGCTGCAAGATGGATCTTTCATTTACTTACTCTTGTATGTGGATGACATGTTGGTTGCATCAAAGAGCCAAGTGGAGATTGATAAATTGAAGGCTCAGTTGAATCAAGAGTTTGAGATGAAAGACTTAGGGGAAGCTAAGAAGATACTCGGGATAGAGATAAGCAGGGACAGAATGAGAGGCAAGCTTTGTTTGACTCAGAAGCAATATCTGAATAAGGTACTGCAGCGTTTCGGCATAAAAGATGAGTCGAAACCTGTAAGTACACCACTTTCCCCGCATTTTAAGTTAAGTGCCCAGTTATCGCCAAATTGTACTGAAGAACGAGAGTACATGGCTAGAGTCTCATATGCAAATGCAGTTGGCAATTTGATGTATGCGATGGTGTGTACATGGCCCGACATTTCACAAGCAGTTGGTGTTGTTAGCAGGTATATGCATGACCCTGGTAAAGGTCATTGGCAAGCTGTGAAATAGATTCTACGGTACATTCATAGTACTGTAGACGTTGGATTAGTTTATAAGCAGAATGAAGTTGGTCGATATGTAGTTGGATATTGTGATTCTGACTATGCGGGTGATTTGGATAAGCGAAGATCAACGACTGGATATTTGTTCACTTTTGCAAAAGCTCCAGTCATTTGGAAGTCTACCTTACTGTCAACGGTTGATTTTTCTACAACAGAGGCAGAGTATATGGCAGTTACTGAAGTTGTGAAGGAGGCTATTTGGCTTCAAAGTTTGCTTGAAGACTCGGGAGTTGGTCAAAAGCACTTCTTAGTGCATTGTGACAGTCAGAACGCTATTCACTTAGCAAAAAATCAAGTATTTCATGCAAGAACGAAGCATATTGATGTTCGCTATCACTTTGTGCGGGAGATTCTAGAAGATGGAACTGTTGTGTTGAAGAAGATCAAGACTACGGAGAATCCTGCAGATATGATGACCAAGGTGATGGAACCCACGAGGATCTCGATATGCACAAATCACAGACAAACATTCAAC
>CACSLK010027837.1:10638890-10651911 GCA_902706635.1 Striga hermonthica | reverse complement strand
TCGAATTCCTCATCATCCTCGAAAAACATCTGAAAATGCAACAATAACACGGACAAGTACGCCAAAATATAAAATAAAACAAAAAACACGAAAACACACGGAAAACGACAAAATGGACCGGATGGCACAAAAACGAACCTAAAAATGACTCGATAACACAAATAAACATATGAAAATACGCACAAAAACATAACAAACAATGACTTCTACGTGAGATACGCGTATGCCTCGGGTTTTCCTGTGAGAAGAAGAAGTTCAAGTAAGGATGATGATGGCAATCTGAGATATGTTACGTTTACGTGTAGTCGCGAGGGACGGAAACATTGTTTTACAAGAACTTGCATGAAGCCGCAGCCAATAACTAATACAGGGTGTAAAGCTAGAATATCTGCATATTTAGATATTCATGGTTACTGGAAAATTAACAATGTCCAACTGGAGCACAATCACAAGACTAGTCCCACTAAGTCGAGGTTATATCGATGCCATCGCAAGTTGAACTCAAATATCAAATGAAAACTTGAAGTGAATGATATAGCTGGTATACCATTACATAAAAGTTTTAACTCTGTCGTTGTTGAAGCTGGCGGCTATGAGAACATTGCTTTTATGGAAAAAGATTGTCGTAATTATGTTAAACAAGCTAGACGCCTAAGACTTGGTGAAGGTGATGCGGCTGCAATACAATCGTACTTTTCGAATGTACAAGCTCGATGCTCAGATTTTTGTTTTAGCATTGACTTGGATGAACATTCTTTGAAAAATGTGTTTTGGGCAGATAATAGGTCTAGGCAAGCATATAAAGAGTTTGGAGATGTTGTCACATTTGACACAACCTATCTTACTAATAAATATGACATGCCTTTCGCCCCTTTTGTTGGTGTTAATCATCACGGGCAATCAATATTGTTGGGTTGTGGTTTGGTATCGAATGAGGACACCAGTACATTTGTGTGGCTATTTCAAACTAGGCTTAAGTGCATGCATGGTCAGGCTCCAGATGGAATAATTACCGATCAAGATAAAGCAATGCAAAATGCGATTCAAATAGTTTTTCCAAACACAAAACACAGATGGTGTTTGTGGCATATCTTGAAGAAGTTACCCGAGAAGTTTGGATTTCATGATGAGAAAGCCGCAATATTTTCAACCATTCATGTTCTGGTTTATGATTCACAGTCAGCGGAAGAATTTGAGGAAGGTTGGAGAGAAATGATTGAGAGATATCAGTTATATGAAAATATTTTGTTATCAGGATTGTTTAATAACCGCGTTCGTTGGGTGCCTTGTTACTTGAAATCGAACTTTTGGGCTGGCATGTCAACGACTCAGAGAAGTGAGAGTATGAATGCCTTCTTTGATGGTTATGTACATTCGAAGACCTCATTAAAGTAATTTGTTGAACAATACGAACGAGCGTTGCGAAGTAAGGTCGAGAAAGAAATTCAAGCTGATCACAAGTCCTTCTCCAAAATCATACCGTGTGCGACGATATATGAAATGGAAAGGCAGTATCAGTCGTTATACACAATTTCGAAGTTTAGAGAAGTTCAGACCGAGTTTACGGGAAAGGTTTATAGTGATCTCATTTCCGCAGTGGACGAGAATACAAGGAAGAGGTATGAGGTATGTGAAGACGTATTGTGCGGCGATAAAAGGAAGAAAAAAATATTTCTGGCATGGTTAGAGAAAAGTGAAGTATCATGTAGTTGTCTCTTATTTGAGTATCGAGGAATATTATGCAGACATGTCCTCACAGTTTTGATACGCAATGATGTTACTGTGGTTCCTGGTCGTTATATACTTCGAAGATGGAGAAAAGATGTTACTCAAGCACACGCGAGGATAGCCGTTGGCTATGATGGTATGTGTATTACTCCAGCACAGAAAAGGTATGAAAATATGTGCCGGTCATTTGTAGAGCGGATGATGAAGAAAAATATATTTCAGTCCAGGATTGGATAGAAAATAAAAAGAATGAACTTCTTTTGACGAAGTATGATTCTAGTGATATTAATAGTTCACAACATACCTCACGTCAGAAAATGGAAAATGGGAATATAAAAGATCCAAAAACATCAAAGAGAAAAGGCGTGCCTAGGACAAAACGGAAAAAGGGCCCATTGGAAGTGAGCTCAAAGAAAGGAAAGGTATATTTTAATTGTATGATCATTTTTAAATTTCTTTTAAGTAATTCATATTTTTGGTTTATATTCAGGCACGCTCAGGGCAAGTAAATAAAAATGGTCCGGCGCACAAACCCGAAAGCGTCACAAATGTTGCACTTGAACTCTTTCCAACCGAATCAAGTTTATTTTAATCAGTTCCATAGATTGGTTACAAGTTTTGTTGGAGGACAAGTGATAAGGGAGAAAACAAATGTGAAGTTGGTGGTATATATGAAAGTGTAATTTTATTTTAACAAATTTATGACTTTTATCCCCATGGTTATATGTATTGATGATTATCTGCAACTACTTTAGCTTCAAGTATTAGATTATAAGTAGTTTAAGCTTCTAGTATTAGATTATAAGTAAATTTACTTAGTTCATAAACAGGACTTCAATTAACATGCACTTACATTAAGTTAAATTCAAAATAGGTTGCTGATAAAAGAATATTATTTGTACCTCTTTTTAAGGATGAGTGCCTGATTACAAATAGATATACATTTTAAAGTATGAATTGCAAAATAATTCATTGTTTAATTTGTGTTTGTTTGCACTGTTGGAAATTCAGGTTGTTATGATTGATTGTTTCTCTTTAGTTTTTTTTTTTTAATTATTATTTTTTATAATTTTTAATTTTTGATTTTGTGTGTAAATTGTATGTCAAAATGGGGACAAGACATGAGAAATAAAAATGTAGTTTTTTGTTGTTTGGATATTTTTTCTTTGTGTTTTGTGTATTTATGTAGCTTTGTTGATGACATTTATGTTGATGTGTTCTTGCTGTTTGCCTTACAATTGAGTGACTGTTAAGCAATGCGAAGCGTATACAAATGAGAAGAGAAGAACAAAAATTGTTCACATGGCCAAGTTGTTAAATTTGGATTCTTGATTTGTGCAATTTTTTGAGTTGTTTACAAGAAAGGTTGTAAACGTTACTCCGAAATTCAGAAAAATGAACGAACATAAAGAGATCAGTTCATGGCATAGCAGCTTCACCAATGGTCGAAGATGAATAAAAACAGGCACGATTGAATGCACGAAGAACCATACGCTGATACATAATTCGAAAACCAATCCTCCCACAAACTAAAAATATTTCCTTTCATGCCAAGAAAGCTAAAAGTAGGAAGAAAAAAAATAATAATCCTGACTATTTTTAAGTTCAATCACATTCTTACTTCTAGTTCTAGAAAAAAAACTTCACAACATGGATGTTCAACAATGAAGTTGGCAATAAATCCTCATCCCGGTTTGCGACACGACCACGATATCCCATTGACATTCTTGAATGATCCAATATTGCTATTAGTTAATGACAAAAAAATCTTCAGATGTTAGCCTCCATGCATCTCCTTCATTGGCTGGGGCCTTTGAGAAACCAGGTATGCTTGAAGTGTCTATCAAGAAATCCTCCAGCATTTAACACAACATCACAAATTGACTAATTTTGTGTGAAATCTTCAAAACCAAATTTCGGGTTGCATCTGCAATTTGCGTCCATAGTTTTGGTTCATTTAATGTCTCTGCAATGTTGGGACTTCAAAGATTCATTCAAATTCTGGACAACATAGTCACACAAAATGAACCAAAG
Source organism: Striga hermonthica (assembly GCA_902706635.1). Taxonomy (NCBI): domain Eukaryota; kingdom Viridiplantae; phylum Streptophyta; class Magnoliopsida; order Lamiales; family Orobanchaceae; genus Striga; species Striga hermonthica. The sequence continues at coordinate 10,648,149 of CACSLK010027837.1, read as the reverse complement.
ACACTCTTGAAAGCCTTGATGTCTAAACCAAGCCATATCACTTCTAATATTTGTACCCCAAAAAAGTGATATTCATCTAAGCCCAACCTGCACCCCGAAGCCACCCATCTGGACCCCAAAAAAGTGAGATATTCTTCTATGTCTCTTTGATCCTCCTGAAGTCGGACTAGTTCCTTCAAACGGATGAAGGGGAACCGAAGTGGGGCCCGCGCCAGGGCTCATTCGGGCTGCTGTCTGACGTGTTCCTCCGCTCGTGCTTTGCCTCAGTGTGGACGGGACCTCGGCCTGGCCGCTCGGGTAGGATAGGACAGTCACGACATCACCAATCAGTGGCCGAGTGGCGGCTTGCCCCTGGGGACAGGACCATCCAAAATGTTACTAACATCCAAATCACTTGAACACAGAACCCTAAAAAAAAATGTGCGCCTTCAATCTTGTGTGTGAGTTGAGAATAGAGAAACAAAAAAATAAAAATAAAAATGAAATGAAGAGTAAATGAAAGAAAATTGTCGAACTTTACTCTTTCTTTCAAAATATTGGATGATTTGTAGGGTAGAAGAGAGATTAGGGTAGTGAAAATGAATTGTTTCATTAATTTGGGGAAAAGGAATTGTGAGTAGGGTAGTGAAAGTGAAATGACGGTCACAGGGAAAAGAAATTGTTTCATTAATTTTGTTTTATAGATTTTAATTTATTTTTTTATATCATTATTGCCATGTCATTTTGTAAGTCAACTTTGTCATGAGACTCGGGTAGTATAGCGGGACCGTTTTTCTTATGATATTTTTCAAAGTGAATTTGGTATTTTGCTTGTTGAATGGAGGGAAGTTCGATTCTCATTGCTTTTCAATGTGTGTTAGGAATTAGTTTCGTGCTTATCTTGTTTAAAGGTTGCGACTTTGTTTAAGGCGTAGTCATTTAGTTTAGAAAGCTTGATTTAATCACCTAGGATCACTCAGCTATTATGATTTTCTCTTGGTTCTTTGCGTTTATTCGAGTGATAGAGTCTCCAATTGACCTAATCTCTCTTTTGCCCCGTAAAGTTCTCATCTTTATTTACGTGCTTTCAATTACCTTCGATTTTCAATTGAAATTAGTGCTTAATCATCCTCAAACTCAATAATATTTTATTTTTCACATTTCTTGGTCATAACAATTCACACAATTTAATTTATGTGAATAAAAAAATCTATATACACACTTATTGCTTCATATTATTATCCATTGTGAAAAACATAGCATCCTATTATCAACACAAAATCCACTTATCCCAAGAGCTCTAAGCTACCCAATAGGCAATATATATCTATAAAAAGAAAGTTATGCATTTAGCTTTCTAAATATGATGAATTGTAACTTACTACGAAAGGTTACATGTAAAGAATTGCTGATTTGGAAATAAACAGAAACGTTGACCAGTCATCACTTCATATTTCAGGCTTTTGATTGGGCCCTTTCATTGCCACAAAGGAGTGAAGGACAACGTAAGCTATAGTATGTAAAGAATTGCTGATTGAGCAACTTAAAAATGTTACACTAACCAAGGTATCGGATTCGAGTCTTTGTGTATGCAGAAAACTCATGTTGGGAGACTCACCCACCACTGTCAGGTGTGCGACCCGGGTCGACCAACGGATTAGTCGGAGCATAGCTCCGGATACCGTGGCTGCTTACCAAAAAAAATATACATATCCATTAATATATTTACATATGTATCTTTTATTTATATTAAAAAAGTTTTTAAAAAATATTGAAATTTATTTATTTATCTATTTTAAATTGGATCGGTTCAACCGATCCGATCCAACCCGACCGGCCAAGTTTGTCCGATTCGTTGGCATTCGGTTCATTCCAGAGAACCAGATTGTTTACGGAATCGGTTCTCGATTCAACCGATGCGACTGACAGTTCGGTCTGATTTTGAAACAATAATTTTGAATCTTGGAATTAACTTTACATATCGATTTATATATGGTTAACTAGAAGACAAAATTTATTTTACTTGTACGTTACTTTAAAATTTTACTTGATTGATATGATTTTACGACGATCAGGTTACTTCCAAACTAGGCACAGCACATCTAAAGAAGAATTGTTGTTAGATCTCATTATAGAATGAATACAGAAAAACAAATTAAAAAGTAATGGATATATATGATATTTGAATAACACAATATCAATTAAAATAAAACCATATGAATAATATGAGTTATTATACATTATATCGTTCCTATGTCTTAATAAACGAAAGTTGAAAGGGTTGTGGGAGTGAAGTGCACAGCCTTACCACTTTCCTATTCCCAGTGTTTTTGAAGTCTCTAGACACCCACTAGGTGCTCGACCGACGCCTAGCACCTAGAGCGCCTAGTGAAACCTAGAAATCAAGATTAAATACCTCATTTTTATTTATTTTCACTATCTATAAAATAAAATTATTTCAACTTATAATAAATCAACACATCTAAGTTTAAATAATATTATTAGTATATTATAATCACAACATATTAACAAAATAATGATTCATATTTAGAAAAATTAAAAAAAAAAAATTGAAAAATTTCGCCGAGCCTACCTAGGCGCACCTAGGAGTCGCAAAGCTACCGAGCCCGCCTAGGTGCCGCCTAACCGTCTGACCAATTTTTTCAGCCGATTTATGCAAACAGGAGACAGGGCCGACTTTTAGAGCAGAGCCTATGCCTATGACTTTAATACTGAATTGGGTTTTAAAATCTTGGAACCCAAGATGTTAGTCGATTCCCTGCCCGTTTCCTCTATAAAGGTTGCAATTTCAGGCCTCATTATGATCTGAGTTATTATTTTGTTCGTTATTGTGAATTCGTGTTGAGATTTGTAGTACTTTTAATCTAATGATAGGAAAAAAAAATATGCATAATACATGACTTTGTAATCCTTCCAATAAACATGGCAACCCATCACTTTGTAATCCTTCAACAATCTTCCCAAAGTATCTAACCAGCCGTCAAATGCCATCAAAATCACATCATATTATTTCACCTAAAATAGTTCATTCATTAACTAGCTCGCTAATTCGTGCGATACCTTCTTAACGCACGTGTCTCCGTCTCCCCCGTGTTTAAGCACCTGTACGAGATAAAAATGGTAGCAAGTGGGCACACGCCCGTATTAATATTAATATTAACATCGTCTTTTTTAACAGCCCAAGGAATTTACAGACCGTCTAGGGTAAACAAATTAAGCGCTTCAGAGGGAGGAGGGGGAGATTGATTTGGCTGGTCTTTACCTTGCCCGGGTTCGGGAGATACGGGTAGTGGCTCATTTGGTTCCTTGGGTTTGCTCTCAGGTGGCTCGTTTTGTTCCTTGGGTTCACTTTCGGGTGGCTCGATGTTCGGAGGTGTTTGTATTTGTTCGCTAGGTGGCAGCTCGAGTTGCTGGTACTTGGGTTTGTTTTTCTCGAGGAGGAGGTAGGTTGTGTAGTACCAAAATAGTAGTATTCGGCTTTGGGCTATGACTGTGTCCCTAATTCGACTGCCACCAAAGGAGAGTCGGTCGAGCGCCTGCGAAATCACGAAAACCAACTTGAATTTTCTTGTCTCAAAACATCCACCTCATCAGTCAGTTATGCGTAAAAACTAAAATGGACACTTGTGGTTTGAAAAACAACGAGGCATTTTCTTTGGCAACTAAGCCGAATTTTGCTTGTAGTTTGAAAAGCAATGAAATCAGAAGCCAGCAATCAATGAGATAAGAAAAATTGCTTACAATCATTGATTTCACCAAAATAATCCAGGAGAACTACTTGTAAATTTATACGTTAATGGTCCGTAGTTCACTACTCACTTGTTCACCAGTCTGAATGTCGAATGAGTTCTGATGATCAAACTCGAGGCCGCAAAATTCATTGATGCAAAGCCCTTGGAATGCCCTGCAAGTGAGAGCGATAAAGCCTAACTGAAGGAGAATATGAGCATAAATAAATAAACGATGAGTAAAAATTGCACCATCTGATGAGAGATACACGAGGAATCCAACGGAAGATGATAGGTGTGTTCTCTGCATTGACATAGTAGCCTCCAAATACAATGAAAACGGTCATGAGTGATGGGCCCAAGGCCAAAGCTGCTTCGGTAGTAGGGGCCATAGCCCCTACTGTTAGGCCCATAGCTGATGCCGCAAAGGACTCGGTGGTCACTATTCCACAGAACTTCCCGAATCTAGAGAGAAAAGCTGCTTAGTTTGGTAGAAGTTGTAATTACGATTAACAAATTTATTCTCGATTCATTAATTTTACGCACACCTCAATCCCCAAAAACAAATGTTGAAATTAAAATCTCAGATGAGGCAAGTTCACTTAAGGCAGCTGAGTCTTCAGGTACAGTTTTCATTGATCAACGATCAACAGGTTCAACAGTATATCTAATAAGTAAGAATCTTCAAATTGAATTAATCAATTCTGTTTAGGTCATGTGACCAGTCCAGTAATCAAGCAAGCTTTGCACACAAAATTACAACAAAATATTTAAGGGGAACAGTTAATTGATTCAACAAAATTACAAACAATTCTCATAAAGTATTTTTCCCGTACAAACTGCTATAAGTGACATTTGAAGGTAAATGATAAAATGTTCTAGGTAATCAGCCGACCAGTAGAAATCTAAATCTTTAAGTGGCAAATGAAAGTCTTTAAAAAAATGAGTAATACTCTAGAGTTATAAACACACCTAGACATAGTAGGATGAAGACGGGTCATGGGATACAAAATAGTACCAAAGAGCAATGGGAAAGCTGCTCCGACTGGGATCTCTGCCAATAATTTCGAAAGTAGATATGGCCCTAATTGATAGGACCCTTTGGCTCGCTCCCGATCCACAATAGCACGTTCCTTGGGAAATACACCCACTGTCTTTGTGAGCGCCGCCATTGCAGTGTTTATAGCAGCAACCTGAAACAAGAAGAAAAATAAGTCAAGGCAAGACATGAGTAGATAATCATAGACCTTATCAAGGGTTCTCATATGTCTACACTGTTCTCTTAAACATTACGTAAGAACTGACTCGAATATATGAATAGGTTCATGAACAGCACATTTGATGTCCCTATATACTGAAGATGTACATAAGCCAATCAGCACTTGGGTCAGCCCATTTAAAAGGTAATTGATTTATGAAGCTTAATTAGTGTTCATTATAGCAATTAAAAGAATAAAGTAATCATACTCTTGATTATAATATGAAGCTTAATTAGTGTTCATTGTAGCAATTAAAAGAATAAAGTAATCAAACTCTTAAAGAAACCCTTATAAAGAGGTTATAGCATCTTTGGGGATTTAAGAATGATCTAAGTCAACAAACTCAAATTTATAGCATGAAATTAGATGGTGGTACCCACTGGATCCAGATGCAGAAGGATGGGATACATAGAAGTTCCATAATACATTAATTTACAATACATTGTTCATTCAACAGTTAAGAATCCAGAGATAACGGAAAAGGAAGAAGAGGTGTTAAGTTATACATGTTAGTTAATCTTTACCACATCACGAACATGCATGCATGCGAGCATCATCGTGAGAGATCCAACTTAGGTCTTAAGCATATTGATATTTGTCAGTAGCAAATAAAAGCAACAATGATCCCAAATTGGCCAAAGCCTTACACACCTGAAGCAATCCCAGCCTATCTTGTATCGACGTCTGAGACCTTCCCATCCTCCAGAAGACAGAACCAAATATGAGAGCTGATGCCATAGACATCCTCGCTCGAATTTTATTTGTTGGGCCATCACGAGATGCCTTCCGGACAAATGACAGGTACCAAAAGGGAAAAGAGGCGAAAAAGACCGTCACGTTCAGAAAAAGGCTAAAACAAGTACTCATACAAAATCAAGAACCATGATGATCAGAATCATTGATGCTCTGTGAACCTATGCCAACAGGACTTGAGTAATAGTCATCAAATACATGACTAATTTTGAGCGACCATCCACTAACAAGAAGTATTTACTTCACAGACTAAATCTAGAAAGTTTATCAGCTGAATAATCCTGCTAGTGATCAAGTTGCTATTTAATTCTCAATATTTTTTATATTAAATGCAAAATTTGCAATTCCATTTTTCTGCTGTCTCACGCGGCAGAGTTATTTGTTCATCTCATTTGTATAAGCCACTCAAAGCACCGGATATGGTGCAAAGTTCATCTTACACATCCAAATTATTTAAGTAATAATCATTACTAGACTGTCATTGTTTTTTACCTGCATCCAAGCGCGTCTAAGGAGTAAGCAGAATTGCCTCCACCAACCAGCTTTTTTTTTGGCAATTATTTTATTCTTTAAGTTCATGTTGTTCTTAGGATCAACCCCTGTAAGTGGCGTTGCGTACAGAGTTGATGACATCTGCTCGGCAAATGAATCAACGAGACCATCGATCCTTTTCTGAGAAGCACTGACACTCTCGGGGGAACTATAATCCACTGAAATGAGATCAGCCAAAAACTCTGCAGGATTCACATGATCAGGGCAAATATACCTGTCATTTTAGTTGCAATGCTTAACATAGTTAGGAGCACAATCCCGCAAAATCTACAATCAAATTGCTTATTGGATTGTTTGCAATTACCCACAAGCTAAAAGGGTAGGTGATTTAAAATAAAAAAGAAAAGGGCATTTTTACAGTCATACGTCAGACAGCCCAACAATGATGCGCACATTTTATCAACACAAGAAATGGTTTATATTCTGTAAGCGATAATGATGTCAGTATAATATACTTGAAACCTATTGCAAACTCTTTCCTAAATAATAAAATCAAGAGTGTCTTCTCATTAGTTCAGTAGCAATCAAAAATTCTTTTAAACGAGATTTTCGTCCTCCACATGTAATTCTACATTATAGTAATCTTTGCCGATTGTAAATATCAATCGAGCAGATAAATGCATCAGAATCATAGTATGCAAATGTCTATGACATGAATCAGCGCCATATAGTTTGTCATCAGCTTCCACATATAAATAAATCAGATTTCTCCAGTCAGTCTCATTAAGAAAATGCAGTAATGGTAAAGGGAGAAAAAGAAAGGGAAAAAAAAACACACAAACACAAACACATATACAGACAAATAGATTGTGTACAAACAATAATGATGGTTTCAGTAACTTATGCCCATCTCCATGGGTGAGAAGGTTCTTACATAGTAGGTTCTCACATAAATAGTGCTTTAAGAAATAACATCTGGGTCAAGAGAATAGGTTAACAAACCCGAATTTTGAGAAGTACGCTAGTGATTCATCACGTGCAGGACCACCATAAACAAGCGAACCCTCTGTGAGCAACAAAATGTCGTCAAATTTAGCATAAACTGATCCTCTAGGTTGGTGTATAGAGCAGATGACTGTGTGTCCATCCTGTGCAAGTTGCCTTAGTGTTTCCATCACTTTCTCAGCCTGGAAGGCATCAAGTCCTGAGAGCATCATTAAACTAATTAACAACAAAAGAGGAATTGTACAATATACTTCACAATATCCCTATAAATAAGCGGAAGTCTATATGGAAGATAAGAGAGGAAAAAGATTGCGAGTGGAGGGACCAACAACAATGATTGAAAGAAAAATGAAGAGAAAGGGCTTTTATTGAAGTATAGAGGAGTATTAGGAGAAGAATTCAAGCATATGGTGCATGACCATATTTAGTAGATGTTATATTTAAGCATAATTTAAGCATCTTTGCCAACAGACTTTGATACTCAAAAGAGAAAAGGTCAATAAAACATTTAATTTGAATAGCTAACTGGATCTTTAACAATCAATTCTGCGGAAAATGGAAGAAGCATGAAACCAGTGTTATTAATGGCGGTTTGCCAAAAATCCGCCATAACCGCCATCCTTCACAAATTTAGGATGGCGGATTGTCAAAAATCGCCACGACTAACCGCAATGGCGCCGTCATTTGATAACACTGCATGAAACTACTGCTATTAAATAAGAAACATGGTGCTAATTCCGTATCCATATTATGCAAATCTGCATTAGCAAACATGGCATAAACGTCAGGCAAAATCAGATGTTCTCTGCAGTTAATCTCATAACTGGGCCAAAGAATACTAAGTTTTAATGCCTCTGTAACTGAAGTGAGCTATATGTGTTCACAGTCCTAATCTTGCCAATAGAAGGTATGGTGCTCTTGCTAAATAAAACATTGGGCAGAAAATCAAATGGGCCAAGCCAACTGGCCATTATGAACAGGTGAATTGTATCCCCAAAAAGCTACGCATAGTCGCATACTGAATTGGTTGAATGGCATCATAGATGTAATAATGCATTGTGATGAGAAGAAATAATCCTAATTAATTTCAACTAGTTGAATGGGTAAGTAAAAAAAGGAGTTGCGATTACTCCAATCAAATGGCAATATATTTGCCGTCAAAAGGAACTCCAATTTTTGCTTTTATCCATCATTTTATATTTGCAGTGCCAAGTTATAAAGGAAGTTGTGGAAGCAGATATAACCATGCCTGTCGTAGGTTCATCAGCAAAGATGACAGACGGGCTAGCAATCAGCTCAAATGCCAGTGACAACCTTTTCTTTTCACCACCACTGATCCCGCGGACTTTGGCATCCCCAACACGCGAATCAGCACAACTGACCTTTTCATAAGTAGCACACAGAATGCATAAAAAAAAACATATAAATTCAACTGTTTCCTGAATCAATAAAAAAATATATGTGAATATTAACTGAATACCAGTGGTGTCAAGTATTCAGCCAAAATCAACAGCTATAACTCCAAGTGAGTTCTTAAATTTAAAAAAAAAAAATGGTTACTTATAGTGAAACATGAAGATATCTAAGACATGCTTACCAGGCCAAGTTTGAACAGAAGATTGTTCACATACTCATCTCTCTCTTCCACTGACGATATGTCCTGCAGCTGAAGTTCAGCAGCAAGAGAGAGCGTTTCTCGAACAGTCAATTGTGAGAAAAAGAGATCCTCCTGCCTAACAAAGGCAAGCCTGCAATGACATTTACACCATAAATGAAGTGACAAGTTTAGTATGCTATTCTTATTAAAACTAATCTGACTTATATTAAACACTTTAACAAACATAGTTGTCAGGACCAAAATTTCGAGGTTGGCGACATGCTAATCTATTATTTCAATCTCTATTCTCATTATCATCATTCCAATAGGACTCACCACCTACTGAATCCATCCAACGAATTATCAAGTCCATTAAAGAAGATCCAATATTCACCAGTATCTAGATTGTTTTCAATAATATTCCG